>SKCR01037352.1:0-100518 GCA_019454045.1 Zanthoxylum bungeanum | reverse complement strand
AATTACAACAATTCGAGCCCAAATCCAATTTAAGGCCTAAATAATTAAATTACACTAATCCAATTACGCAATTTAATTACCTAAAGTGCATTACATGATTAATCGACTAAATCAATATTTTAAAACACCAAATTAGTCTTATTAATCATATTCAATTCATTATCACATGTCAAACATACATAATGAAAAATCAAACCCATTTACATGCTTTCATGCTCTCGGCCAAGGAGGGATTTTGTGTCCGATTTGGTTTCGATCCAATCGAACCTACAATCGACATCAAATCACCATCCGATTTGATTTCATACACATCCAATGTCACAAAACCAAAATATACCAAGACATTCAAGGGCATATCACATTCGGCCAACATATAGAATTTAGGGTTTATGTTCAATTCAAAGTACAATCCAATTGACCTCAAATTAACATCATCCTACATGATTTTAACTCATCCAATGAATCAAAATCAAAAATTCCAAGGATTCAAAATCCATTAAACATTCGGCCAAGGCAATAAGTTTGGGGAAAATAATTCCAAATCATTTTTCATCAAATTAGTCCAACCAAAATGAATTTAAACATGTTATAAGCATACTCAAACAAACAATTCATTCAAATCATGCTCAAATCACATTTACCCAAATTTTAAACCCTACAAATTTCATGCTTGCAACTTTAGCTCTTGATGCCATTGTTGGTTTTCTATAAGGTCCCAAGATCAAACAAGACATGAAATTATGTGTGAACACATCAACGGAGGTAGCAGAATACTCACATTGATCGGTAGAGTCGATTTGGAGACGATTCAAGCCCAAAAATGTACTGCCTTTCACGCCCACTGCATGCAGTCCACTGTCCCTGCAAAACAGAATATTGAGTGAAGAAACGGAGCTCCAATCTTCGTCGGATGGATCCCGTCTCATGGGGGAACCTCCCTACCACCTTCGCAAGACTCGTAGTGTGCTAGCACTTGCGGTTTTCACCATGAAAACCCAACTCTTGCTCCCCTAAACTCACGCCCAAACTGGTTCAAAACCAGTGAAGAAATGGCCACCATTACCGTGAGAGGAAGAGAGAAATTTTGAGAGAGAAAAATGTGTTATATTTTTTAAAATGATTTACCAAAAATCAATTTATATTTATGCCATAATTTATTAAATTAATAATAATTTACGACACAACACATGCAATAGCTTAGAGTGTCAAACCACTCAATTTCCATGCAATAACATTGAGTGCATTGTACACTATCTACATGCAAAGCATTAGAATGACATGTGTCATGTGGGCCCCACACGTTTCCAAATGAAAGTGGGCCCACGTGCACTCACGCGTTCGGGTTCGATATTTCCGAAATACCGAGTTTACGTCGCGACGTTAATTCAATCGAATTTAAATAAATAATTGCGCCTGGCGAAATTATTATTTACGTCGCTAACGAATTAATTCTAAATTAACTCGTTTGCCCGAATTAAAATCTAATTTTAATTCCGCGTCGAAATCTAATTTCATTTAATATATCGAATATATTAATACATCGATTAATTCCGAATTAATCGTTCTCTCTCTTTAGACGATATTTTATCCCGGATAAAATATCTCCGTTATTAATCCTAGATTAATTTTCTCTCTCTTCTATTATAATCCCAGATTATTCAAGAGTGCGAGTTGTGCGTCATCGGTGGATTATCGGGAAGCGACCCATGAGATCCCCGGATAATCTGGCAGTAAATACGGTCGTCGGAGTATCCGAATCATGTACGTACCAAGTACTACGTTCTACCGATTTACGAGACAAGGTCGACTCCTAGCAAAGCACCAAGTCTACCCAATTCTCCGGACATATTCATCAAAGAATATCTAGATCTGTATCAAGCGTAGTATACAATTGTATTGTGCATATTGGCCCAGTATCGGATAATCACGTGCTAGGGCTGGGGCTGGATAAGTGTCTGCCCCGTCCGAAACACATATCAGATGTCTGGTAACTAGTCTCTATAATCGGATATTCATGACCTGGTCATAATATCACGATTGGATGCGCATCACTAAAAGAGCACTAATACCGTATCCTGCGTGACATCATCTCCATTATGACTGGAGTGACACTTCCGTCTTGACATCACATCCAATACACTACGATTCCTGATAACCCAGAAGAGGTGAACATAGAACCAGTTAAGATCCCCCACCACCAAAACCAAAGTTTACCGATTGTCGTAAGTATTAGCGATGTAAGTCTCAGGTTAAGACTATACACACCTACCTTGATTTCGGCCTCCCATAGACACCTAGTCATAATACCAATGGGATTCCGAAGGGTCTATCCAGAGCGAAGCTGTTTCCCGTACCATCGGTGAAACACGACCTCCTATCGCACTTGCACAAGTATCCAATACTTATATATATGAGAACTATGCCGTTGTGCCCTCACAACGCGCACAAGTGCAATACTAGCCTATTCCGCATTATCGATGTCCAGTCTCGATAATACTACGGCTAGGGATATTTAATGATTAATCCTTCGCGGACTGATACTGTCTCATATCATCTCAATCCAGGAACTAATCATAGGGACCTCTCTTCATTTATATATCTAAGGTGATCTAATCACAAATGACGAAAGTGCAATTTCCTTGTTACATAGTTAATTTGCTACAACAACACAATGATCTGTGCAAATAGTGACGCTATGGGTCATTTTGTCCAACACCATCGGTGAAACACGACCTCCTATCGCACTTGCACAAGTATCCAATACTTATATATATGAGAACTATGCCGTTGTGCCCTCACAACGCGCACAAGTGTAATACTAGCCTATTCCGCATTATCGATGTCCAGTCTCGATAATACTACGGCTAGGGATATTTAATGATTAATCCTTCGTGGACTGATACTGTCTCATATCATCTCAGTCCAGGAACTAATCATAGGGACCTCTCTTCATTTATATATCTATGGTGATCTAATCACAAATGACGAGAGTGCAATTTCCTTGTTACATAGTTAATTTGCTACAACAACACAATGATCTGTGCAAATAGTGACGCTATGGGTCATTTTGTCCAACAAATTAACCATGAGGGTACAGGACCAAGAAGTAACATTCAATGTTTTCAAGGCCATGAATTTCCCAGATGATGAAAAGAAGGAGGAATGTTTCAAACTCGATGTGATACACAGTACCATTCAGAACTCTGATGAAAGACAAAGTTCTACTGACAAACTTAAAACATGTCAATTGCCTGTAAAGCCTAAAGATAAAGCATCTTTTGTACTGAAGGAGCCAATTCTTGCACTACACAACAGAAGAGAAAAAGTTCCACCAGCTCAACGAATTGGAGGAATTTCACAATCAGCCTTTTGATGATGCCAAATTGTACAAAGAAAAGGGCAGAAGAGACATGATGAGAAATTAGTGCGCATACAACTGGAACCAGGGCAGAAGGTACTGTTAAACAAATCAAGGGTGAAATTCTTCCCATGGAAGCCAAAATCACGGTGGTCAGGTCCATTTGTGATCACCAAAGTTTTACCAAATAGAGCCGTTGAGATACATGATCCTGACGCTAACAAAACTTTCAAGGTTAAAAACAAGCGTGTCAAGCACTACTGGGGAGAATCATTTGGGCGACAAAAAGAAAATGTTACACTTTCAGATCCAACTTAACGTTCGAGAAGCCAAGTCTGGCTGACGAATTTAAACTTAGCGCTAGCAGAGAGGCAACCCATGCAATTTTTGTATATATTGTGATTTGGTGTGTTTTATTTTTTTTTGTTTAGTCTTTGCAGGTTTAGTCATTTCAAGATGGAAGATGCTCTCGCAAATCTTCACAAGCAATTTCCTTCTCTCCCTCAAAAATATCTGATGAAAGTTTACAAAGCTCGCTTAGAACGGATGAGACTACTGATGATCAAAGGTATTCCTACTGACATTCGTTGGTTAATTGAAGCACGGGTCCGATTGGCAGGTGAGTCTTCTGATTCTTTTATTTCACATCTGCCTGGCTTAGGAAAGAGCACATATGCTAAAAAGAGAAGAGCCAAAAGAATGTGTGTTTGTTATAAATGTGCTCGCATATTTTGTAATACTCGTTGTCGTTCTTTAGGAATGTGTCCGATAACCGCTAAGATAAGATTAACTTCATTAGGGATGGCTTGAGTAAGGAGTCTTTGGATGACATATCTAAAACTCTTGAGACGCATCCCAGTGGATGTGTGTATCATGAAATTCGCATGTTATGTGCACAATTCCAAAAGGAAAAACAATTGTTAAGTCTCGGGAATCTGACTCAAAAAGACCCTGTTTGCCAATTTATAAGAAAATTGGATGGGAAGCTTGTCCCTGACGCATAGACGTCACTCAAGCCGTTACTTTTCTTGTAAATATTATATCTCTTTGTCTTTTCTTAATAATTGTGATTTTTTTTGTTATTTTCTTTTATTTTCTCAGACAGGATCCAGACCTTTTTACTATCACGATATTATTTCGCTACTAATCGTCCTCTGGAAGATACTTGTGCTATTTTTACTCACCCTTTTCAGGTACTATAAATTCAGCCCGTCATTGCACTTTTGAAGGCATCTAAAGTTGAGAATAAATACATAAAAAATGGAAGCCAAGACGAGTTGAAAACATCTGTGTGTTTTGCGGTAGTAGTGTTGGAACTAAACCATAATACGTAGAAGCAGCACATGAATTGGGTCGAGTCTTAGCTGCAAGGAATATGCACTTAATATATGGCGGAGGCAATCTCGGACTTATGGGGATCGTTTCAAAGGCAGTACAGGAAGGAGGCAGTCACGTTTTGGGAATCATCCCAAAACCCTTGGCAGAGGCAAATCTTATTGGATCATCAAACGGAGAGGAACTGATCGTGCTAGGTATGTCTGAACGACTGGTAGAAATGATTAACCGTGCTGATGCTTTTATTGCTTTGCCAGGTGGCTTGGGCACATTGGAGGAAATTTTTATAGTTCTATCTTGGGCGAACCTGAACATACACCAGAAACCGCTTGGACTGTTTAATGTTGATGGATTTTATGATTTTCTTTGTGTGTTTCTTGATAATGCCCGGAGAAATGGGTTCGTGTCAAAACCTTTGAAAGAACTCCTCTTTACTGCCAGAACTGCTCCGAATCTAATAGACCAACTCATAGCCTATGAACCACAAGTTGACCCTATCCTTTCAAAGATAAATTGGTCCGAGGACGATCGTGGTAAGAGGCGTCGGATTAATCTGGATCTTAACCTTTAATTTCCCGTAGATTTTCAGCTAACCAGGTACGACCTTCTTAACTCTCCTTTTACTGTTTAAGACATTGGGGACAATGTCTCATTTAGGTTTGGGGGAGGGAATTAGTTGATTAGTACCTTAATTTTAGTTTGTGTGTTATTTTTTATTTTTAGTCCAAAATTTTTCGAAAAATACAAAAAAAATTTTGTGTTTTTGTGTTTTTATTTTGACTAAAAAGGTGAAATTGGTAAGAGATAACTGAGTAAGGAGTTTCCAATCCTGAGACGTATCTCAGACCTATTTCGAAACAAATTAATTTTTGTTTATTTCATTTTGAATTATTTAATTTGTGAATTCTCCTTAAAACGGATTAAAATGGATCTTCATATGCTCAGTTGACAGATATTATCAACATATATAGTAACACACGGACATTAGCTAAAATTGAAAAGTTTGTAATATTCAGTGCTCTAGTTTAATTGGAGGAAACATCTCAAAAAGCAATGGAGTAAAAAAAAAACATCTGAGATCCGAGTTATTAAGTCTGTAAGGGTGTTTTAACACCTAGTGCCCTAAAGCCAATTGGTTTGGGAGTCACTGGCCCAAAGCTCGTTATATAGATCGAAGATGCTGCAAAAATATATATATCTGAAGTCTGAGTGATTAAGTCCGTAGGGGTGTCTTAACACCTGGTGCCCTAAAGCCAACTGGTTTGGGAGTCACCGACCCAACACTCGCTACATAGACGGAAGATATTGTATATAAATAAAAAATAGAGAAAAATCAAAGAAAAAATCAGAAAAATGAGAAAAATTATTCCATTGCTACAAAAAGGTGTGAAATCTGATAGAACTTTAGGACAAAAATATTACTCTCTTATCAACTGCACTTATGACTGTTGTGGGCAAAAATAAGTTGTTTAATATTTTGTTGGCTATGTATATGAAGAATGGTAAAAATAATCGGAGAATTTACTTATTCAGTAATTTAGAATAAAACAAAACAACTAGTAATTTGGAGTAGAAGTTTCACCTGATTAGTCACTAACATCTTTATTCTCTTTTCGCTTGTCTTTTTGCTTTTGTGTGCATTAGTTTTACTACCTTTTTACTTTTGTAAAATGTTTGTGGGTATCATTGCTGTAAACCCTCACGAGACTACAACTCGTCCACTAAGGACACCTAGGGGTTTAAAGGCTTGTTGCATATGCTAAATGCAACTGTGATCCCTACGAAAGTGGCTTAGTTTAATTTTATTTGTTTCTTGTATTTTATTTTGTTGTTTTGCTCGAGAACTAGCAAAATGTTAGGTTTGGGGGTGTGATGAGCGGAAAATATATCAATATTTACCGCCCCTTTAACTTAATATTTTGTTTAGTTTCTCGGGTTTGATGAACGTTTTGATGTGTTTTAGTTTATTTTACAGATAAAATAATATCGGGTCTCAATGAAATCATTTAGGATGAAATATGGGTCAAATAAGGGCAATTATTGGACTTGATATATTAATTTTGGAGATTGGAAACTTGAAAGGGCGTTTTGACGAAGTGCAGTTTTGGGAATTCCAGTTTTGCGCATCTGTCGTATTGGGGGCATAACTTTTTACTCAGATATCGGATTGAGCTGATTCAAGTGCCAGATTAAAGAAGACTCAAATCTCTACAACTTTGAAAGAGAAACTAGTTTCGAATTATGAATATTTCATGACCGAAATTGATGAACCATCCAGAAGTGTGTGATGTGTAATTATTAAAGTCATTATCAATCATTTTCAAAGCAAAATATAAATTAATAAATAATTAATAAAAATTATCAAATCAACACCAAACAAGATAAGAAATTAGTGGAGCAATTATGGATTTGGTGGAGTAATTAGTGGAGAAATTAATAATGGATTTGGTGGAGAATTTGATGGATGATTTGATATAGGCAAAATTTTGCCTATAAATACCAAGCCATTTCATTTGTAAAATTCATACTTTCTTCTTTGAAATTCCTTAAGAATAAATAAGAAGATTGTATCTAGTTTGTTTATTTTCAGTTTTCAGTAATTAATTTTCACTTTCGCACTTTCTTTTCTTTACTTTTCAGTTTTTACTTTCCGTAATTTACTTTTACGCACAACAACAGTTTTCGTTCTTTACTTTTGCAGTTTTTATTTTTTCAAGCAATGAGGAGGTAACTCCCCTTGCTGGGGCGAAAGGTAAAGCTTTTATTATTTCTATCTAGATTAATCTCCCTTAATTATAATATATAAACGATTTAAAACCTGACTTAATGAGGATACCGCTATATTGGCCGGTTGGAAATTAATTATAAATTGGTTTTAACCTGACTAAGTATGGATACCGCCTGGTTGGTCGGTTGGTAATTAATTATTAATTTCACTTAATCAGGATACCGCCTATATGACTGGTTGGTAATTATCACAAAAAAGTTAATATATTATATTAAGGGAGATATCTAAAATAGTAGTAATAAAAGTTGATCCTCTAACCCCCAGCATTTTCTTTTATTGTACTTTTACTGTATTTAATTTCAGCAATTTACTTTCAGTAATTACTTTTATTTTTTTTTTACTTTTTACTTTTTACTTTTTACTTTTTTTTTTACTTTTCAGCAATTTACTTTTCAGTATTTAATTTTCAGAATTTACTTTATGTCTTTTATTTTATTTAAATTTTTACTACCCGTAAATATGTGTCGTAACTAAGCCAGTTATCTGGGGTTGTGATGAATCCAATATCACCGGTTTATAAGGGGTTAAATTATAGTTTGGGTATTATAAAGATTTATTTATTGAGTCTTAATCTTAATGCTTTTTCAATAACTGGCCATTAATAAAATTGATCTGGTAAATCTAAAATGAACTAGACATAGGGATTTTAGGTTTCAGCCTTAGACTCAATAGCCCACGATCTTCCTTGAGGATAGATAACCGTTTAATAGATTTCCTTACAGGATAGGAATATACCTGTCGGGCGGGGGTAGACATAATTGGAACTTAATCTTAATTAATCCAGGTAATTTGGTTGACATAGACATATGGTTCAATTGGGTTAAACTGGGTATTTGTGTCTGACCATCGACAGAGGCTCACACATAATTTAGTGTTCCAGGTTAATAAATCAATATATTACCCAACTTTAAGATACCACTTCATCTTTAAAATGATATTGGAAGAAATCACAACCCTAGATAGTTTTTAATATTGAATTTTCTTAAAACCTATTTTCGACAATTTTATTTACTTGCTTTTTAATTTAGAATCGTCACCATTTCAAATCAATCAATCAACCTGTTAGATACTAGTAATCATTTGACCTCATAAAATTAATAGATTAGATATTAAGTCCTCGTGGGATCGATATTTTTATACTACTTGAAAGATACGTGCGTTTGCGTTATACGTGTGTGTTTACGTCGGTCAGAAGCGCACTATAAGATGTATATCTTTAAATAAAGTTTCTGGTCAAGATTTACTAACACGGGTCGGTTAGTAAAATTCGCTGAGACTAGTACATGTCGTATATCGTGACTTGGTCCGATGGTTTATCCCAATGAACCGTGAGTCTCGAGAGATTCATATAGACATGTAAGTGTTTATTTGATAAGACACTGAATGACTTACTGAAGATTTCCTAATAGATGGTACACCAACGTCAATAGGAATCTTCACGAGTTGAGCGAGCATAGTGGTCCTTCGACTTGAGATACCACAGTGGGATATGTGAGTTATCCTCCACAATTTGATGGTAGTCACGTCAACGATCTATTCATGATCAGACCTCCGCCTGTTCGTTGGGTGTGGACTGATGCTCATGATATCCAGTGCGTATCAAGATAGGATCCGTCAGTCCTGTGTATAGGGCATATGCATCCTCACGTGTTTACGATCTAGTAAATCCATGGCCGTGGTATAACTTTGGAAATAAGTTCCGAGTGTTATTTAGAGATCGTAAATTGAAAGTCGACTGTATTATACCGAACAGATTTGACATTTTCATCTATATCCCAGGTATAATACAAATAGCATGTGACGGAGGGATTTAACGAGATTATCTGTGGTCGTCATAATCCATGAGTGGGTGGATTATGGACACGAAATTGGATTTCGTGACAGATAAATCTAAACTTAGAGAGTCCCACATTATGAAGTGTACTCGTTGAGCACTTGGACAATGCGATATGAATAATACAGATTATTCATAATACTTCACCGGATTAAATGAGTTAATTCGGATCGTTTAATCGGTTAAACGATAACACATGCAATTAAAAGATTTTGTTCGATAATAATTATTTTGTATTTGTATTTGATACATAATACGATTAGATACACATTAATTATTCATCAAATGAGATTTTGACACATGCCATAAATATATGTATTTGTTATTTATTGTAAATAAAAATACATATATAATAATAATTACATTAATTAATTATTTGGATATTTAATTGTTAAATATTTAAATTATTAATTAATAATCTTTTTCCATAAATGTAATGGAACTTGTCTAATTATTATTGGTTAATGTGGCATGATTTAATTATACTTTAGTTGTGCTAATTTGATTGGCTAACAAAACATTTAATTATCATTTTAATTTGATTAAAATGAAAATGACAAAAATGCCCTTTTTTCCTATACACTAAGTCGGTCATGAGGAATACATAATAAAAAATTGTTTATTCATTATTCTTTCTACAATGGCCGTGAGTCTCCAAAGGAAAAATGGGTATTTTGTGTTCTGGATCAGATTTGGAAACTTCAATGCATATATTGATGTATTTGATGTTATATTAATGTAATGGATGTGTTTTTGGAGTTGAAACAATTTTCGGAAAGTGTTTTCGAGTTGAAACAAGCTAAAACGGCCAAAAACGACGTTACCAGGTGGATTTTGAGCCAACCGGGCGACGGCTGTCCAAATAGTGAATTCGTCACTGTTCGAGCATCTCATGAACTGCCCTGACACTATTGGGGCTGACCTGGGCAGTCCCTATAAGTGGTGGGTGGTCGGTTCAGTCGAAAATGCGTTTTGCGTCATTTTACGAAAAAAAAAACAGTTTTTTTTAAAAGTTTCGCGACATTTCAACCTTAATTATGTCAATTTTTGATATTGAATAAATTGGTTTACGTTAAATATGAATAAATTATTCATATTAGATATTGAATAATTTATTCGGTAATTTGAAAAAGTATTAAATTATAATTTCGCCCGAACCGCGGTTCCGTCGCGCCCTTCTCCTGAAACCCCAACAAAAATGGTATCAGAGCGGGTCTGATGCTTCATCCATTACATTATTCATGCTTGATATATGATATGTAATCCAATGTTAATTTTCGCACATGCATGTAATCTAGATATGTTTCTTTACTTTTCGGTTCTACATTAACAGAAAATATAACACAATTTAATGGTTAAATTGTGTTATATTTTCTAAGGTAGAATTGAATTGTTTAGAAAAATGATTTAGATTATGTAGACTATAGCTTCTAGAGGAAAATCCCCGCTTTTAAATATGGCTGTAAAGTAACATGTATTGGATACATGTTTCTTGGTCCGTCTTCTCAGTACGGTTTATTGGTATCTTTCTATAACTTCATCCGAGATAGTGCCAAAGCTGTGAGGGTGTAGGTTATAGAATTATTATCCATACCGGTTGTATAATGATTCTGGACAAATTCAAGTGAAAGTGGAAATCCTGAACGTGCCAAAGCTGTCAGGACTACATCGGTAGCTTGAGTTTGTCATTGACAAGTGAAGCCTTGATACGCCTCCTTGTGAACGTGCCAAAACTGTCATATTTAGAAACGGTCAGGACCAAAACCAGGAGTCACTGGTGAGTGATTGAAAAAGAGTTGTCTACCTAATGAATATACGTAGGCGAGATCGTGCCAATGCTGTGAGTCGAAATATATTCATGAGATCCTACTCTCACTATGGAATTCAATTTAATTATTGAATTCCCGTTATCCGTTGGGGATTACGATATTACATAAAGTAGTGAGAGACACTACTGAGTTTAAAATCCATAACTTAAGCAGTGTGTAATATTTTGGAAAATACTGCTTTCGTTTTCCTTTATTCTATACTGTTTATAGATTTATACTTCTAATCCACTGCATAGTATATTACTTGAATATATAGGTTTTCTAGCTTTATTTATGGTTGCGTAATTCTAGAATAGGTTCTAGAAAGACAATAAACTTAAATATTGTTAGATAAGTTGAAACTATCAGGAACTGTTGTTCCGATTTTCTTGAAAATCAAGATGGTTTGTGACTTAGTTTCTAAGTCGTGATTAGGTAATCTAAATAGATATTTGTTGTTAGACATTATGACCCATAGCGTCACTGTTTTGTAAATGATATTGTATTATTGTACAAAATCAACTATGTGATAATGAAATTGCCTTTTGCCGTTTTGTAAAATTATTTACTTTGATATATTAATGGCAAAAGTCCATATGATTAGTTCCGTATTGAGATGATATGAGACAGTATCAATATAAAAGGTTTAATCATTAAATATCCCTAGTTGGAGTATTATCGAGATCGGACATCGATAATGCGGAATAGACTAGTATTGCACTTGTGCGAGTTGTGATGGCACAACGGCATAGTTCTCATATATTTAAGTATTGGATACTTATGCAAGTGCGATAGGAGGTTGTGTTTTACCAATGGTACGGAAAACAGCTTCGCTCTGGATAGACCCCGCGGAATCCCATTGGTAGTATGTCTGCGTGTCTATGGGAGGCCGCATCAGGGTAGGTGTATATGGTCTTAACCTGAGACTTGCATCGGTAGTACTTGCGACAATCGGTAAACTTTGGTTGTGGTGGTTCGGGGCTTTAAACGGTTCTGTGTACGTCTCTTCTGGGTTTATCGAGAATCGTAGTGTACTGGATGTGATGTCAAGATGGAAGTATCACTTCAGACATATGGAGATGATGATCACGCAGGATACAGAACTAGTACTACTATAAAAGGTTGCAACCGTCGGGACAATATGACTAGGTCAGGATTGTCCGATTTAAAGAGACTAGTTGTTTGATGTCCGATATATGTTTCGTACGGGACAGACACATTTCCAGCCCCAGGCCTAACATGTGATCGTCCGATACTGGATCGATGTACGCGATACTACGGTATACTACGCTTGATAAAGATCTAATATTCCAATAAGAATATTTCTGGAGAATTGGGTAGGCATGGCGCTTTGCTAGAAGCCAACCTTGTCTTGTAAATCGGTACAAACGTAGTACGAGGTACGTACGTGTTTGGATTATCCAACGACCGTATTTACTGCCAACATATCCGGAGATCTCTTGGGTCGCTTCCTGAAGATTCACCTATGATGTTTGATTCGAACTTTATTACTTGGATTAATTACGGAGCAACTTTATCTTGGATAAAATGCCTAATTAGGAGAGAGAACGATTAATTTGGAATTAATCGATAAAATAATATATTCGATATATTAAACGAAATTAGATTTCGACGCGGAATTAAAATCAGATTTTAATTCGGGCAAACGAATTAATATAGAATTAATTCATTAGCGATGTGAATAGTAATTTCGCTAGGCGTAATTATTTAATTCACGTCGCGACGGAAATTCGTTAATTCGGAATTAGCGAAACCAAGCCCGAAAGTGTTTGCGGACACATTCGTATTTTGAAACGAGTGGGACCCGCAAATCACATCGCGAAGTCTCATCACTTGACACGACTATTTGATGGATGTATCTAGTCACCTTTATGGGATGATACATTGTCACTATTCTCAATGTAATTTGGTGAGGCCATTTAATGGCTTTTGGGAGGGAAAACCTTTTCACGGTTTTTGAAGGGTTTTTTACCAAAATATTTTGGTAATTGTTATTATCATCATTTCACGTTTTTTTGAAACAAAAAAAAAGTGAAAATGAAAACCAAAAGCCACTATCTCCCTCTTCTTCTTCTTGCTCACGCCGTGAGCTTCTTCTAAGGGCAGAAAAATTGTTTTTCATTTCTCCATTTTTGCTAGCACATTGAGGGATCAAAGGAGGTGATAGGGAAACAACCTTGGAGCTTGGAACACTTGAAGACTTGAAGCTTCTCTCCCTTTATGCTCTTGGCCGAAAGTTTCTACCTTGAAGACTCAAGGATTTTTCTTCATCAATTTTCGTCACAAGCTTTGTAAGTATGATTCCGCCATGCTTCAAGCTATGCATGTATAAATTTGTGTATTTCTTTGGCTTATACTTTCTTTGGGACTAATTATAGAAACCAACATTTGTTTAGGATATAACTGTCTAGAGAGAATAATATCTTATGCAGTAAGAATTGACTTGAATAGTTCATGTCTCGAGATTCTTGACTGGCATTAAGAAAACTCATTTAGTATTTGTTTGTCTTATAATGACGTTTATTGACTTTAATGACTTTTAGAAGTCAAATGTCTGGCACAGTTTGCTAATCAATTATTTGCAATTGTTGTGAGTAATTTAACGCAAAATTATAAAGCTAATGAAAGGAGATACATATAGTTGTGTATAGAGAATATTGATTCTCACAATACGACAACTGTAGGTATTGGATACCAGATCTCCCGTCTAGTTAATTAAAATAATGTTTTATAACTTTTTTGATATTTGATATCAGAACTTGTGACTATTGGATAGTTACTTGTTCTGTATAAACAATTGTTACATATTTTAATATGACTAGTAGTGTCATCAATGAAAGATGAATATTAAGCAAAATTTTCGGTAAAATAAATAACTTAAAACTGTGCTTTATGAGATTTTATCATAAAAACATTAGATGCTTATTCCTTATGGTAAAGGATGGTCTGATATGAGTTCACACCTCATATTCTTATCCATTTAATGAATATTGTATTCAGAATATGATTAAATCTCATTTAACCGATGATTGTCATTGGACTACTGATTTATTAAACTAATACATTGGATGTGTGTAGTTTAATGATTTAAAAATTATCTAGATAATCTTTTGAATTGTTCAAAGATGTTTGATATGATCAAACATGTGTATTTAAGGCAATTATTTCTAAAGTTGTTTAATGAATGTGATTCTTACTCAATATTAAACTTCCTCAATTCTATTTTGGTGGAATTGGTCAGTAGGAGTTACGAATCTTATTTGATTTGATTTGTTGATATTGAGTGTTGCTGAATTAGTTTCAATACTCCTGGGGTTATGCTCCAGTAACATTAATTCGTCTTTTTAATTAAGGTTCCATTTGTTTCTACAGTTACATATATGATATGTATAGTAGAAAATTCTAATCTTGAAAAGTTTGAGATTTGAAACTTTCTTTTGTATAATGGTTATATAATTGAAAATATTTGCGCCTCGGAGGTACAATTGAAAGGTTTATCATTTATTCTATTTAATGGAATATTGTATTCTATTTGATAAAATATCTTTTCTACGATCCCAAGTAATGAAATTATTTTGTTACTTGGTAGTTAACATTGGATGTTGACGATTGTAGAAAGGACTTGACTTAGTGAAGTCAAATGTGAGAATGATAAACTGTAATGGAACTACATAATTAATTAGATGAAAAGACCATTAGACATCTTCCGTATAAGTTCAATAGGATGTCAGAATCATTTGCGGATTATTTGATACTTATTGGTTCTGTTGTTTTCTTATCGAAGAAAATTATCCAATAACTTGTAGTGGGAGCGATATTTCATATCGATTTCGGAAATTACCATTGAACCATAAATCTAAAATTACTACGATCAAGTTTTTAACTTGATTAGGCTTATGTTATGAATAGTTCATAAAATATTCAAATTGTTTGCGCAGCAAAAGCACATTGAGCTTGATAAAGGTTTGACCTTTATAGTATGATAGTCAGAAGAGTTATACTCAGTGATCTATTGTAGATTCTGAGAAAACTTGTCTCTTGTCGCACTAACTGAACAATTAAAGATCTATTGGTTAATGTTGATATTAAACTATGTATTTTGGCTAAAGAATGCAAAGTGGCGTTCTTGAGTGATTTCTTCGAATGAGAAATTCGCCGTGATTTTTTTTGTTTGAAGAGTTCATTCTAGAATGGCCCTAGAGTTTGTATTCTGCTAAGATCACAGTTTGATATACTAACTTATAGAGCCTATTGTAGACTCAGGTAAGCTTTCCGGAAATCCGTGTTCTCTGATTTTGATATTAGTCAGATTGTCTGGTTTTATCAAAGTATAGAGAATATGTATTTGTCAGTAGGGTCAATGAGAGCTTACAAATTTCTCTTTAGTATTATATATCCTAAGTCTTCTTTTCTCTGTGAAAGTAGTGGGAGTAGTCTCTGATATATTTGATATAAATTTTTATATATGATATAAAACATGAGACTTGTGAGAAACTCCCATTAGTCGCGTATTAGATATGATCTAATAATAGACACAGTAAGACTATCTGTATGACAGTTAGTATAACTGTTTGACAGTTAATGTGTCTTTTATATATATAGTATTCATCTTTCGTGAAGGATGATACCTTTTTCGAAAGAAAGATTGATTAGAATGTCTAGTGAATCTTGTGCATCATATGATGATGGCGTAATAAATAGTATATTATGTGCGATTATAGATATCAATTTAATCGTAATTGTTACGAGTTATTTTGATATGCTGTAGACCATTTGATGGATCATGAAACATGTTCTTTGTGATCTTTGAGATATTAAAGAACGAGTTTCTAATTCATTGAGAATTTAGTATGCAACCATAAGGTCAGATTAGTTTTGATTATAATTATGACATTAGATGGTCTATGTCATATGAAGTCAGAAAAGATGCAGTGGGAGTGTCATTGTTGATTCTACTGAACTATGGAATCAGTTGCAACTTTTGAAGTATTGACTTAAGAAGTTGTAAAGTGACCTCAATGATTAAAAGTGTTGATATTAGTTTTGCGCTTGCCGTCATCTTAAGTATTTGGATTTGATCTATATATACTTAGACAACTCAACAACTATAGCACATAACTGATATAGCGTCTGAATCATATTGATGTAGAATTTGGATTCTGCAAAATATGAATGATGCTGGCTAAGGAAAACGATTGGGTTTGTTGGACAGACTCAATTTGTTAAAGATGACTTACTTGTTGTTGACTACCTCTTGAGTGCTGGTGAGCTCTTGAGGGCCATGAGTATGCGATACACATTATGATATGTATAGGATACTATGGATTTGAACTAGAGCAAGTGGGAGAAATTGTTAGGGTTGGTGCTTGGAGTGATAATCCGGATCGTATTTATGACCGATTCATGAATACGGACAATTCTATTTTCTATAATATTACTAATTTAATTGTAGCACCCTTGTCTTTTATACACTTATACGATCTAATTACGATTAGATATCTGATTACGATTAGATCGAAACTGAATCTAGTTCAGTGATACGTGTATATTAGACAAAGACAATATGATTTACAATATAGTGCGCAGTTACAACATAGTTTGTAATTGACATTGGGAAGTGCACTATAAGATGTATATCTTTAAATAAAGTTTATGGTCAATATTTACTAACACAGGTCGGATAGTAAATTCCGCTGAAACCAGTACATGTCGTATATCGTGACTTGGTCCGATGGTTTATCCCAATGAACCATGAGTCTCGGGAGACTCGTATAGACGTGTAGGTGTTTATTTGATAAACACTGAACAACTTACTGAAAATTTCCTAATAGATGGTACACCAACTTTAATAGGAATCTTCACGAGTTGAGCGAGCATAGTGGTCTTTCGACTTGAGATACCACAGTGGGATATGTGAGTTATCCTCTACACTTTGATGGCAGTCACGTCAACAATCTATTCATGATCAGACCTCCGCCTGTTCGTTGAGTGTGTAATGATGCTAATGATATCCAGTGCGTATCAAGATAGGATCCGTCAGTCCAGTGTACAGGGCATAGGCATCCTCACGTGTTTACGATCTAGTAAATCCATGGCCTGTTGGGGTTGGTGCTCAGAACGCCAATCCGGACCGTATTTGTGTCTGATTCATGAATACGAACATCCCTTTTTCCATGATATTACTTTCTTAGTGGTTACACCTCTTGTTTTTATATACGTATTCGATCTAATTACTATCAGATTGAAAATAAATGTGGTTTAGTGATATGTATATATTAGACAAAGGCCTGATAATATATAATGCAGTACACATTTACAAAACTAGTTTGTAATTGACATTGTGAAGTGTTATTGCTAAATATATATTATACAATATAGTTCATGGTCAAGATTTACTAACACGGGTCGGTTAGTCAAATCTGTTGAGACCAGTACATGTCGTATATCGAGACTTGGTCCGATGGTTTATCCCAATGAACCATGAGTCTGGGGAGACTCATATAGACATGTAGGTGTTTCTAGTGGATAAACACTTAACGACTCACCAAAGATTCTTAATGGATGGTACACCAACGTCAATAAGAATCTTCTCGGGTTAAGTAGCATAGTGGTCATTCAACTTGAGATACCACTGTGGATTTATGAGACATCCTCCACACTTAGATGGTAGTCACGTCACCGATCTATTTAGATCAGACCTCCGCCTGTTCGTTGGGTATGGACCGATCCTCAGGATATCCTGTGTGTGTCAAGATAAGATCCGTCAGTTCTATGTAGAGAGCATATGTAGTCCATATGTGATTAGCAATCTGTTAAATCTGTGGCCACAATATACTTTGAAAGTAAGTTCCGAATGTTATTTAGAGATTGCTAATAGATACGTCGACGGGATAATACCCATAGAGATTTGACGTTTACATCTATATCTCTGGGATTATCCGGATACCTGTGACAAATGGATTATATGTATGCAATGACCTCGACCTGTATGATTCAGTTAGTTTATCTGTGGTCGTCATAATTTACGGGTGGGTAAATTATGGACACAAAATTGGATTTTGTGACAGATATACCTGAATCTAGAGAGTCTCACTAATGAAATATACTCGAAGAGCACTATGGCGAATTTTATGAATAATGATGAATATTTATAAATCGTTTAAACGTTAAACGAAAAATACATGCAAACGGGCCGAACCGTCATTTACTAATTAATGTGTATTTGTATTTAATATATGATATTATTAAATACACATTAATAAATTATCAAATAAAGGTATTTTACATATATCATTAATATATGTATTTGAGATATTTAAAGTAAATATAATACATATATTTGAAATATTTGTATTTAATTAATTATTTAATTATTTAATTGTTAAATGATTAATATAATTAAAATATAAATATCTCACAAAATGATAAAGTTAGGAAATGATTATAAGTGTATATTGTTGACTTTAAAGTAAAGGAAAAAGGTTGTCAAAATGGTTTTGACTTCCTAAGATATTTGTTTAAATTGTTTGAAAAATGAAAAATATTTTTTTCCTTTATTTTTGTCAATTTCGGCCAACACCCTAAATTAAATATAAGTGTTATATTTTTGAGTTGCAATTATTGACTTGGTTGAATAATTCATTAAAGTGTAATGATTTAAAAATGCAAGTTGACAAGTTGAACTTAAATGAAACAAATGAAAATATCTTGATATTTTCTTACTACCATTTTCGGCCAAGGCCAATTAGGGATAGTATATATTGTTTTGTTTCATCTTTTAGGGTTTAAGAAGTTCATATACACAAAAATAGAACACAAAAGTGGTTGAAAGAAAAAGTTTGGAGAAAAGAAGAAAATCTTGGAAATCTTAAGCATTTGTAAGTTTTCTTTCAATTCCTCCAACATGAAAAATGTTTCTAACATACTTAGCTTCAATTTGTGATGCTTTGATGTTATCTCTACTCTTATAGTTTGTGTTTATATGGTTGTGAACTTGAATGAAAGATTGATGCATGTAAGTGAGCTTAAACTTGTTTTAAAGCTTACTTTTGATTCTTTTAAAAATCAAAGTTGTTATTCTAGAGCTAGTAAGCCACTCCTTGGTGACCTAGAATTGTTCTAGAGTTATTTCAAAGTGGTGAGGCTTGATTGGTGAAGTATTGAATGGATTAAAGTGTTGGATTTTGTAAATTTGTTGAAATTGGACAATTTGATGAAATTGAAAAATTAGGGTTCATAACCCACTCCAAATTTGGGGCTTTTCATATATGTGATGTATTATGGTATGAATATGATGCATGTAAATTTTTGGGTTGATTGGATTTGATCTTGGCATGTTTTGAACCAAATGGACCAAAATACAATTACTTGAAAATTTGGGGTGCTCACGGCAATTACTCAAAAATTGGGGATTTGTGTGAAATCTGATTTTGATGCATTAGATTGTTGAAAAATATTTTAGAAATGATTTAGAATCATCCAAAATTATATTTGATAATTTTTTGGCTAAAATAATCAATTTACAATGTTTTGGGGCAATTCTGTAATTACCAAGAAATTTGATCTCATGTGTAATTTTTCAGAATTTGATAATTGGATAATTAAAAAAATAAGTTTATTTAATTGATCCGAGAAAAATTTTGAAATCGGAAAATTTTGATTTTCCACTATTTCGCTGCGTTACCGATATTCCCCCTTAAAACCCCAACAAAATGGTATCAGAGCGAGTCTGATTCTAGACACCCTAATATGAAGCCCTTTAAAATATAATGTTTGTTCTTATCCTTTCTTGATACATGCATGCTTTCGTTTAATTTGATTAAATTTAAAGTGTATGACACTTTATGGAATATCCCTGCTTAATAAGGTTTTAAAGTAACTAGTATTTGGAATACTTATTTCTTGGTCCATCTTGTCAATACGGTTTATGAATATTTTTCCATGACTACATCTGAGACCGTGCCTCTGCTGTGAGGGTGTAGCCGATAGAGATTTATTTATGTCGGATGTATATTAGATACTACATAAATTCAAGCAAAAGCGGAATCCTGAACGTGCCCTAGCTATCAGGGTTACACAAGTAGCTTGAGTTTATCATTGACGAGTTTAACCTTGGTACGTCTCCTTGTGGGCCTGCCTTAGCAGTCACAACGAGAAACGACCAGGACCGGAAACCCATGAGTCACTAGTGAGTGATTGATAAATGAGTTGTCTACCTGATGAATATACGTAGGCGAGACCGTGCCTCTGCTGTGAGCTGAAATATATTCATGAGGTCCTCTTCCCATTATGGAATTCGATTTAATTATTGAATTCTCATTTTTCCGTTGGGGATTACAGTATTACCTAAAATAATGGGACGCACTTCTAAGTTTAAAATATTCCATAACTTAGACAGTGTGTATTATTATGGAAGTTGCCACTTGTTTGTTTCCTTATTCTATTGTTTATATAGAATTGAACTTTTATTCACTGCACACATATTTTGGTATGTTATCTAACTTGACTCTTGATTGCAGTTATTCTAGAATAGGTTCTAGATACTAATAGACTAGGATATTATTAGATTGGTCTAAACCATCGGGAACTGTTGTTCCGATTTTCTTGTAAAATCATGATGGTTAGTGACTTAGTTTCTAAGTCATGATAGATCATCTAGATAGATATCCCTTTTAGGATATAATACTTTAGAGAGAATAGTTTCTTGTGCGGTAAGAATTGACTTGAATTAGTTCATGTCTTGAGATTCTTGACTGGCATTAAGAAAGCCCCATTAGATATTTGTTTATCTAGTAATGGCGTTTCTTAGCTTTAATGACCTTTAGAGGCAATGTGTCTGACACAATTTGCTAATCAATTATTTACAATTATTGTGAATAGTTGAAGGAAAATAGTAAAGTTAAAGAAAGGAGATGAGTATAGTTGTGTATAGAAAATATCGATTTTCACAATACTACAACTATAGGTATTGGATACCAGATCTCCCGTCTAGTTATTTAAAATATTAGTTAACGATTTTTTGATATTTGATATCGGAACTTGCGACTATTGGATAGTTACTTGTTCTTTATACACAATTGTTATATATTTTAAATATAACTAGTAGTGTCATTGACGTAAAGATAAACATTAAGAAAAATTATTCGGTAAAAGTAAATAATTTAGAACGGTGTTTTATGAGTTTAACCACTTAAGCATTGGATGCTTATTCCGTATGGTAAAGGATGGTTTGATACGAGATCACACCACACGTCCTTATCCATTTAATGAATATTGTATTCAGGAAGGTGATTAAGATCTCGTTTAACCAATGATTGTCATTGGACCACCTGATTTATTTAACTGATACATAAGATGTATGTAGTTTAATGAATTGTAATTGCTTAAGGTAGTTTTCTTTACTTCGTAACTTAGTTTATGAATTGTCATAACTTAGTTACATTTTTCTGAAGGAACATATATTGTGTTAGTGTTCCTAGAACATGCCAAGGGTCTCTAAGAGTGATTTGTGTGTGAATTACCAATAGAGTTGCAGAATACTCACAATGATTGGTGGAGGAGATTTCAAAAATTTCCATCTTTCTTTGGATGCGTTGGAAGCTTCGGAGCTTGAAGACGAGTTCCAAACTCTCGGGTTGGTCTCCCTATCACCTTCCTTTGACTCCAAAATGTGCTAGCGTGGTAGAATTTTGAAACAAAAATTCCATGGGAGAGACCTTGTAGTTTCGGCCAAGGCAAGAAAGAGTGAAGAAATGTGAATAGTTTTTGTTTTCCAAAAACAATTAACCTTTTATATTTTTGGTTGGTGTGTTGGAATAAATCTAATTTACTTTATTCAACCACTTCCATCACTTTGATTTGAGTGTAGAGTGTTGAACAATTAATCCAATTAATAAGCTCAACCACTTGCATCACAAATAGTGACAAGTTGATGTAAGTTGGTGGGACCCACTTTACATTCAAAATTAAAGTGGTTTGCTCAACACACTTCGGGCTCGGTTTTGTTTATTCCGAATAAACAAATTTTCCGTCGCGACGTAATTAAATCCAATTCAATTAAATAATAATGGCCAGCAAAATTATTACAGAAGTCGCTCGCGAATTAATTCTAAACTAATTCGTTAGCTTGAATTAAAATCCAATTTTAATTCCGCATTGAAATCTAATTTCAATTAATATATCTAATATATTATTTTAGCCCAATTAAATAAATTAAATAGTAAAATCTAATTTCACTATTAAATTTACTTTACCGATTAATTCTAAATTAACCGCGTTCTCTCTTCTCGACGAATTTATTCCCAGATAAATTCTCGACGCAATTAATCACAGATTAATTCCTTCTCTTTTAATTAATCCCAAATTAATTATTTCTGTAATTAATCCCAAATTAATTTTCTCTCTCATAATTAATTCCCAGATTAATTATCTGTTCGAGTCAAATGTCATCGGTGAATCTTTGGGAGGCGACCCAAGAGATCCCTGGATATGTTGGCAGTAAATACGGTTATCGGACTATCCGAATACGTGCGTACCTAGTACCACGTTCTTACCGATTTACAAGACATGGTTGGCTTCTAGTAAAGCACCGTGCCTACCCAATTCTCCAGAAATATATTCAACATGGAATATACATAATCTATATCAAGTGTAGTACACATAGTATCGCCTATTACGATCCAGTATCAGATGTCACATGCTAGGCCTGGGGCTGGAATGGTGTCTGCCCCGTACGAAGCATATATCGGATTAACAGCAACTAGTCTCTTTAATCGGATAATCATGACCTTGTCATATTATCCCGATAGTTGCAGTATTTAAGAGAGTACCAGTTATGTATCCCTGCGTGATCATCATCTCCATATTACTGAAGTGATACTTCCATTTTGACATCACACCCAATACACTACGATTCTCAGTATACCCAGAAGAGGCGTACACAGAACCTGTTAAAGCCCCGGACGACCAAAACCAAAGTATACTGATTGTCGTAAGTATTAGCGATGCAAGTCTCAGGTTAAGACCAAATACACCTACCCTGATTCGGACTCCCATAGACACATAGTAATACTACCAATGAGATTCCGAGGGGTCTATCCAGAGCGAAGCTGTTTCCGTACCATCGATAAACTGAACCTCCTATTACACTTGCATGAGTATCCAATGCCCAAATATATGAGAAATATGTCGTTACGCTTCCATAACACGCACAAGTGTAATACTAGCCTATTCCGCATTATCGATGTCTAGTCTCGATAATACTACGACTATGGATATTTAATGATTAAACCTTAGGGGATTAATATTGTCTCATATCTTATTAATCTGGTACTAATCATATGGACTTTTATCATTTATATATCCCGGTAATCCAATTATAAATGATAAAAGAGTAATTTCCTTTGTCACATAGTTAATTTGTAAAACAACACTATGTTCTGTACAAATAGTGATGCTATGGGTCATAATTGTCCAACAATCTCCCACTTGGCCAATAGCCAATCACTCAGGTGTTCTCCACCTGAACTATGTACGGGTCGCTCAAACTTCTGCTGAGAAACAGCTTTCGTCAGCGGATTTGCAAGGTTATCATCTGATGCGATTTATTCGATCATCACATCGCCACGATGTATGATCTTACGAATCAATTGAAACCATTTGAAGTACATACTTGGATCGTTGATGAGACCATTAATTCTTTAGCCTGTGCTGTAGCCTAGCTCAGCCGCTAACAGAACTACACCTAATCCAATTAGGATTATATAGATCCAAAATGCTTCTATTGCTGCCTCAGCTGCAACAATGTTCCGCTTCGGCAACAATATCTTGCTTGGAAGATTTCCAGCTCACTGTTCCGTTATTCAAACTATAATACCCTTTATTGCGACTTACAGTCGTCTTTGTCGGTTTGGAAACTTATAGCGGTGAACCCAGTCACCTCAAGTTCTCATTCTCCATAGCTTAAGAAAGCATCCTTAGCTCATCTAAGATACTTAAGGATGTCCTTAACATCAATCCAGTGAACAACATCTGGATTGGCCTGATTGTGACTCCATATGCTCAAAGCGTATGAGACACCAGGTCACATACATATATTTCAATGTATGAGTTGTCGGAGAGTGCCAACAACTTTTAGATCTATCTCAGTAGATCATTTTTCCTAGAATAAAGGTTGCCTCTCCCAAGTTATCTACGGAGAATTTTCATGAAAGCCAAGCTTTCACCGATTATTTTATGGGAATATCATTTCCAAGAAATGATATGTCATCATTATATAGGACAATCATTGTCAGTGCGCTCCCACTAACCTTCTTATATACACAAGAATCATTTTCGTTTTGAAATAAATCATATACCATTATGATTACATCAAAACGCTGGTTCCAAGAACGCAATGCTCGCTTCAATCTATAAATGGATCGACTTAACTTGCAAACCTTGTTTGCATGTTTTGGCACGACAAAACCGTCAGGATGTTGTAAACATCCTCCAAAAGGTTTCCGTTAAGGAAAGCGGTTTTGACATTCAGCTGCCATATTTCATAAATGAAATATGTAGCATTAGCAAGCATTATCCAAATGGATTTAATCATGGCAACAATTAAAAGGTTTCGTCGTAATCGACACCATGTTGATGACGATACCCTTTCGCCACAAGCCTAGCTTTGTACGTTTGTATGTTGCCATCCATGTTTGTCTTCCTTGAAGACTCATTTAGTACCAATAGGCACAATGCCTTCCGGTACAGAACCGTGTCCAAACTTGGTTGGTATACATGTAATCCATTTCAGACTTCATGGCACTTTGCCATAAAAGGAGTCGATACCTTGTATCACTTCCTCATATGTAGTCAGTTTGTCTTACTCAATAAGATTGACATCTACATGAGGTGAGATCAGAAACCCATACCTCCCAGTTTGTTTTCTGACTCTCTTCGACTTGCGCGGTTCTTGTGTATTTGAAGATTGTGGTACAGTTTCATCATTGATGAACTGTTGGTGTTCCGTGAGGACTCGGTGCCTGGAATAGTATTACTTCGATTTTCATCGAGTTTTACTTTCCTCCCACTTACCACTACATATAGGAATTCCTCTTAGGAAAACCGAATGGAGAGCAACAATTACATTGTTCTCTTGTGAGTTATATAAGTACTATACTTAAGTTTCCCTAGGATAACCCAGAAATTAGGCACTTATCCGATTTGGGTTCTAGTTTGGTATCATCCTAACATATGCCCAGCATTCCCAAATCTTCAGGAATGAGAAAACCCAGTCTATTTCCTGTTCATATCTAATATGAAGTATGTCTAACAGATTTTCATGGAACTTTATTCAAAATAAGTATTGCACTGTTTAATGAGTATCATTAGAAGGAAAATGGTAGCTCAGAGCGACTCATCATTAACCTCACCATGTCCAACAAAGTTCGGTTTCTCTGTTCGGACACACCGTCAAATTGAGGTGTTTCGGGAGGAATCCACTATGAAAGAATACTATACTCTTTCAAATAGTCGAGAAACTTATTGCTTAAGTATTTTTCCACCACGGTCTAACCGTGACAGTTTAATACTTTAGTCGGTCTGTCTATCTACTTCGTGTCGAAACTCTTTGAATTTATCAAAAGTTTCTGACTCGTGTTTCAAAAGAAACATATAACCATAACGCGATGCCATATCCGTAAAAGTCACGAAGTGTTCATATCCACCTCTAGCCTAGCTAGACATGGGCCCACTTACGTCACTATGAACGAGGGCTAACAGATCGGTGACACTTGTACTTTTACCAAGTAAAAGGTGTTTTAGGCACTTTGCCTAATAAACTAGATTCGTAGACATCATTTGAATTAGAATCAAATCCTTCCTAGTACCCACTCTTCGAAAGTGTGGATATACGAGTCTTGTTAATGTGTCCCAGATAAAAATGCTACTTATAACTCTCAACTGATTTATTTAGTTTGAGCTATATGTTTTTCATGTTATACGTTTGAGATTCATTTATATTCAAAATATAAATACTGTTATTCACATCTAATGTGTTTATCTCAATATCATCTTTATAAACAAAACACTTATTGTTCTAGAATATAAAGGTATACCCACAACGGGTTATACTAGATATAGAGATAATGTTTCTAGTCAAACTAAGTACATTATAACAGTTTCCTAATTTAGGTACATACCCAAAGGGCAGTTCCAAAATTTAGGTTTCTGCTTTTAAAACAGTGACTCTTGTCCCATTTCTGACTCGCAGGTATATCTCATCTGAAGTCAGTCTCCTGCTAATCAACAGATTCTGTACATCAGTACATATTTATGTACCACATTTAGTATCAAAAATCCAATTTTGAAACTAATAGTGAACATTTTTATAACAAACATGCTTGAAGCCATATCCTTGTCCGTCTTCACTTCCTTCATGTCTGCCTTGTCCATACGGCAGTCACGCTTCTAGTGACCCCGTTTGCCATAATTTAGGCAGACATCTTGGGATATGTCCTTGGTCTTCCTATAAGAGTGTGACAACTTTGCCTTTGCCCATTTTAGAAGCTTTGGCTCTGCCTCCTTGAGCATAGCCATCAACTCTCCAAGAGCTTACTCTTGGTTCATAATGAACTTGCCCCAACTTTCGGGTAGAGACTATAAGATCAAATCTTTAGTAGTCTCGGCCATGTAGGTAATGCCCAGCTCACCTAGATGATCGATGTCAGCAATCATCTGCGACACCTAGTGCTCGACAGATGTACCCTCTGACATACGCGAGCGATAAAGCTTCTTTTGTAATTTTTACTTCTAAGATCTAAGATTAGATCTATGAAGATCTTTAATTTCAACATCATGATATAAGGATCTAATCCTTAATTTTGACGAAAGAAATTAAAGTATCATTGCATCATGTATAAAAGATTGAGCACTTAAGTTATCATCACCATGAGTCTTCCAAAGCTCATGCTTTACTATTTGCTCAACTCCGGGCTCAGGCCCGAGAGGTTTTTCTATCAAATAGAATAACTTCTCAATTCCCAAGACTATCTTGAGGTTCTATTCCCAATCTGAAAATTGGAGCCGTTTAAAGATATTTTCACCTAGGATTATGTTTTAAACGCTAATTTTTCAGTTATCTTGATTCCAATAGTCCAACTATCTAATCAACGATTTCGGGTACAATTAAATATAATGATTATTATAGTCTAACTATATAATCAACTTTTATTTGATTGGTTAAATTCAAATATATTGATTACTATAATCCAATTATATAATCAACTATAAATGAAGTAATTTGAATACAGTCCAACTGTTAAATTAAAACAACAATTAAATATTAGTCCAACTAATATATTTATAAATTAATGACGAAAAATGAAATGAGCGCGTATTGGCAAGCATCTAAACGAAATTGCAAATTTAATACTTGCCTCCCACTATTTTTCGACGAGCCTCTAACCCTCTGTGGAGTACTCGGGAAACCTAGTTTCCTAGTGGGCTAGGATCCCGTTAAATAACACACAATCTTGACTTTGGCCAACAAATTGTATGAAACTTAACTAGGTAGATCTATAAGATCAATTGGATCCCATCCAATTCCTAGATCCAGTAGGTGGACATCCAAGTCCGAAACATATATCCGATATATGCCAATATATCCAATATATTGCCTAACCTTTTCCTCTGAATCAACTAAGCCTTGGCTTTGGCACAACAAGCTTAATGATTCCAGTTAAGCGGGACCCATTGACTTTGGAAAGCTTCGTAATCGATGTCGATGGACAAGAAGTGATCTTGACTTTGGCCAACAAATCACAACTTGGACAAGACATGCGATATGGAACAAAGCCTTCATGATTCAAACACATCCGCGATGGACAAAGGTCTTGACTTTGGCCAACAAACCAGTGCCAATCTTGGATCTTGAGAATGAATCATTCAATGGAAGGAAAGCGCTTAATATTTGTTGAGGGTTTTTCGCGTAATTGGCAACCAATTAATTATCTTTGATTAGGTCTCATCATTCACCCTTAAGCATGCATTCTAAAATCATAATAAGGCGTGATAAAATTAATAATGATATTCGGATGGATATATAATACATTTTGTTCCTAGAACAAATCTCTCCATTTCCTCTCTCCCGCTAGCACTATTCTTACTTCTACCCAATTACATAACACTTCTAAAGAAACCTCATTTACATTGAGGGGAATAAGTGAGAAGAGAAGTACAATGAGAAAAGAGGTAATAGGCTGGACACGCAGGTCCAATTAAATAAATTCTAAATTTATTACAACAATTTCCAAAATTGCCCTCACCCATCTAATATCCATCCGATATACATTATTCATACATACATCCAAGTATTCACACATAGCATGTTATCAATCAATCTAATCCAATTAATTAATCTTTGATTAATGACCATCCAATGTTCAAACAACGATTTGATTTGCGCGAGTCAAACTCGTTTAAGAATAAATACTCAAAGTAAGTATTCTTGAATTATATCGAACTATCATTTTAAATCCAATTTAAATTATATTCAATACTAATTAATATTTAATTCCAAATTAAATAATTTCACTTTTAAAAGTGCCTTTTAGACTTGAATTCCAAATCCAATCTTAACGGGTCTCAAAGGCCCAATTAGTATCCAATACTATTTAATTAAAGTCCAATGGGCTTTCAATTAATTTATTAAGGCATGGACTTTGGCAACCAAAGCCCAATAAGGAATCACCCTTTGCCACAAAATCAATTTTGGCCCATTAGGCCCAATTAAATTTTAAAGGCCCAATTATCATATTTGGACTTTATGGAAATGGTTTTAGGCCCAATTGGATCCAACCAATTTAACCTAAACCAAACTTGGCTCAACCAAGCCCATTAAGCCCAAATACAACAATTAAATTAATTCATTATTCCAAATTACAAATTAATTCAATTAAAGTGCAATTAGTACAATTAATCAATTAATCTAATATTTCCAAAATACTAATTAATTCAATTAATCATACTTAACATTTCCAATTCATGTCCAACACAAATTGAAGCAAAACAATTCATTATAACATGCTTCAAACTCACGGCAAAGGCATACAAAAATCATTCAATTTGATTTTAATCAAATTTAAATCAACATTCAATATTTCTATCATGCCAACAACACATCCAATATGTCAAATTTCAAAAATTCCATGAGCTTTCATAGGGTTTATATTCGGCCAACCTATAGGATTTGGGGATTTTTGATCTAATCAATATTTCACAAATCCAACAATGCACAAATCAAATTCAACATCTTATAAGCTCAACCAAATCATCAATTTAGGAAAATCAAGCTTTAAACATAAAATTCCCAAATTAAAGTCTATAAACCCTAGAATTCCAAATCAAACTTAGGAGGCTCTGATACCATTGTTAGTGTTCCTAGAAAATGCTAAAGGTCTCTAAGAGTGATTTGTGTGTGAATTACCAAGAGAGTTGCAGAATACTCACAATGATTGATGGAGGAGATTTCAAAATATTGAACGTCTTGAAAGTATCAAGAACTTTCAATCTGTTCTGATGAAATGCATATTGAGCATTTTTGACTGGCTCAAAGATATTCAATCTGAAGTTTTTTGAGAACTCTATCCTTAAAATTCATTACATATCTTTGAACTGTTCAAAGATCTTTGATACGATCAAACATATGAATTTAAAGCAATTAGTTCTAAGGTTATTGAGTGAATATGATTCATATTCAATATTATTCTTCCACTATTCCATCTTAATGGAATTGAGTAGTGGAGGCAGTCCAATCTTATATGATTTGATTCGTTTGATATTGAATGTTACCGAATTAATTTCAATACTCTTGGGGATATGCTCCAGTAACACTAGTTCATCCTTTTAATTTAGGTTCCATTAATTTCTATAATTACATATATGATATGTATAGATAGAAAATCCGAATCTTGAAAAGTTTGAGATTTGAATCTTTCTTTTATATAATAGTTATTTAATGGAAATTACTTACACCTCGGAGGTATAAGTAAGAGTTTATCGTTTATTCTGTTTAATAGAATATTGTATTCCATTTGATAGAATATCTTTCTTATGATCCTAAGTAATAAAATTGTTTTATTACTTGGTGTGTAACATCAAATGTTAACAATTGTAGAAAAGACTTAACTTATTGAAGTCAAATGTGAGAATGATAAATTATAATTGGAACTACGTAACTAATAAGATGAAACAACCCTTATACATCTTCCGTACAAGAACAATAGGATAACAGAATCATTTACGAGTATTTGATACTTAATGGTTCTATTATTTTCTTACCGAAGAAAATTATCCTATAACTTATAATGGAAGTGATATTTAATATCGATTCTGGAAGTTCATCATTGAACCTTAGATCTAAGATTGTTCATAGTTTACTACGATCAAGTTTTGAAATTGATTAAGCTTTAATTATGAATCAGTTCATGATTTGTGCTAATTGTTTGCGCAGCAAAAGCAGTGTGAGCTTATTAAAGGTTTGACCTTTATAGTATGACAGTGAGAAAAGTTATACTCATCAATCTATTGTAGATTCTGGGAAAACTTGTCTCTAGTCACTCTAATTATACAATTAAAGATATATTGGTTAATGTTGATATTAAACTGTACATTTTAGCTAAAGAATGCAAAATGGCATTTTTGAATGACTTATTCAGATAAGAGATCAGTTGTGATTTCTTTGTTTGAAGAGTTCATTCTGGAATGGCCCTAGAGTTTGTGTTATGCTGAGATCACAGTTTAGTGTGCTAGCTTATAGAGCCTATTGTAGACTCAGGTAAGTCTTCCGGAAATCCATGTTCTCTATTTTTATATCAGTCAGATTGTCTGATCTTGTCAAAGTATAGAAAATACATATGTGTTTGAAGGGTTAGTGGGAGCGTACAAATTAATTTCTAGTGTTATATATCCTAACGACATTATCATTATTATGGTAATAATGAGATGTTTGTGAGGTAAAATGTTTACCTAAGTTTTCTTTACTCCGTGAAAGCAGTGGGAGTAGTCTCTGTTATATTTGATATAAAGTTTTATATAAGATATAAAACTAAGAGACTTGTGAGATACTCCTATTAGTCGTGCATTAGATATGATCTAATAAATGATACAACAAGGCTATCTGTATGACAGTTAGTATAACTGTTTGACAGTTAATGTGTGTCTTTTATATAGTATCCATCTTTCGTAAATGATGATTCCTTTTTCGAAAGAGATATTGATTAGAATGTCTAATCAATCTTATGTATCATTTGATGATGACATAATGAATACTTTATTATGTACGATTAAAGATATCGATTTAATCGTAATTGTTATGAGTTATTTTGATATCCTATAGACCATATGATGGATCTTGAAACATTTTCTTTGTGATCTTTGAGATATTAAGAACGAGTTTCTTATTCATGGAGTATTTAGTCTGCAATCGTTTGGGTCATATTAGTTTTGAGTCTAATTATGACATTAGACAGTCTTCGTCATAAAGAGTCTCAATAGATGTAGTGAGAGTGTCACAAAGGATTCTACTTTGTGAGTGGAATTAGATGCAACTTATGAAGTATTGACTTATGAAGTTGCATAGTGACCTTATAAATGAAAAGTTTTGGATTTGTGTTGTGCTTGCGGTTGTCTGCATAGTATTTTGGATTTGATCCCTAAATACCTGGACAACTCAAAAGCTGTAACACAATACTGATGTAGCATCAGAGTCATATTAATGTATGATTTAGATTCTACATAATATGAATGATGCTGACTATGGGAAACAATGGAGTTTGTTTGACAAACTCAATAAGTTATAGCGGACCTACTTCTTGTTGCCTACCTCTTAAGTACTAGGTGAGCTTTTGAGAGCCATGAGTATATGATACACATTGAGATGTGTATATGATACCGTGTATTGACACTAGAGCAAGTGGGAGAAATTGTTGGGTGTAGGCACTGCATTTTTGCATATAAGTCCCTATGATGAGTCTCATTTAGAGGCACTACCTTTTATGTCACGGAAGTCGCGGGAAACGGACGTCGGAGGGGGAAATTCAGAATAAGTATGTCATCAGATTCATTTCACAAGTTCACTGTTTTCGTTCGTGCTGCGTTCGTGACCACGTTCGAACTTCAAGCAGATTACGGGCGTTCGTGTAGCGTTCGAATCGGCTTTCGAATGGTGTCAGTATTTCTGGTTTTGCTGCTAGCCTCACATCCAAGCCCAATTAGCCCACCAAAGCCCATAAAACATATCCAAATTAATAAAATGCATTTTTAACACTTGGTGAAATTAAAGCAAATCTAAAAATCACATACCAAATATAAAATAATCACCTAAAATAACAAATCCACTTACCTAAACAAAATAAATCACACCCCAATTTAGCCAAATCTTGTCTCCAATCAATCTTTTATTTTCCTTGTATAACACTAAAAAATATCTCACCTTTATTGCATGATCTCTCATTCTTTCTCCAACAAGATTTAACCCTAGCCTTTGCATATAAAAAAAAGCCTCCACCACACATCCAAGGGGCTAGCACATTCATACAAACCACATAAAAATTCTGTAAAGAAAAAGACTCCTAGCATTCACACATAACAAAGCTTTAAGTAATAAAGAATTCTCTCCTCCTCCCTCACTCTCAATAATCGAAAATCAAAAACCAAAGAACCCCCATTGCCTTGACCAAAACATATCCCGAACAGCCCCATTTACCTCACTAAAATAGCCCATTTACCTCACCAAAACAGTCCCAAAACCACACCAGAACACCACCAAAAATCACACCCAAACAGCAGCGAAACAGAGGGAAAACAGAAGCCCAAACTGCGAAGCAGCAAAGGGAAATGTTGAACCAGTGAACCGGAGGAGTTGCGGAGCATCCCCCCTTCCGACGACCGTGTACGGTACTTCCGAGAGTCGACATAAAAGGTTAGACCTGAGGACACTTTCGGTATTCATTTTTACTCATCTTTTAATTGTTTTTAGTTATTTATTTCGTATGAGAGTCATTTATGATGCATGTTGTGGTTTTGAATAAAATGAAAAATGTGTCGCCTTTTGTGGTATATAAGATAGAAACCCAGACATAAATTCCATAGCCGAATCCGAATGGACGGTAGTGCGGTCTGTACTTGGGATACAACTCAAAGTACCACTTGAGCAAACGGCGCATATTTTGTTTTATTTTATTTTGATTCGTTTATTATCCGCTATTTAAATTATGCATGTTATTTGTTTGAGTAATGATGAGGTAAAGCGCATGGGCTTAGTAAGTGCGATTAAAGGTCCTCTATTTCGAGGGGTTAAAATCCTTTACCACGATGCTTTACCGTGCCGAACGATGTATATTCGGTTGAATGTGAGATGTGTTCAATCGGGTATACAAAGTCCGATATTGTTGTTTATTTTTATCTCTTATATGTATTTTGTTATTAGCGCATGGGCTTAGTAAGTGCGATTAATGGTCCTCTATTTCGAGGGGTTAAAATCCTTTACCACGATGCTTTGCCACGCCGGATGATGTATATTCGGTTGAATGTGAGATGTGTTCAATCGAGTATATGAAGTCTGATATTGTTGTCTTTGTTTTTATGTGCATTATGTCATTAGCGCATGGGCTTAGTAAGTGTGATTAAATGTCCTCTATTTCGAGGGGTTAAAATCCTTTACCACGATGCTTTGCCGCGCCGGGCGAGGTACACATGATTGGATGGGAATGAGTTCAATCGGACACGTGAGGTCCTACATTGTGGATTTGTTTGTCTATGTATGTGTTGCATGCATCAGGTCTGGTTCCGTTCGAACGCGTTCTCGAACGCTATACGAATGCGAACCTTCTGTTTACCGTTCGAACGCGTTTTCGGACGCTACTCGAACGCGCACGCATTTTCGTAGTTTTATCATGCATCAGGTCTGGTCCCGTTCGAACGCATCCTCAAACGCCCCACGAACGCGAACCTTCTGTTTACCGTTCGAACGCGTTTTACAAACGCTACACGAACGCACACGTATTTTCTTTGTTTTATCATGCATCAGGTCTGGTCCCGTTCGAACACGTTCTCAAATGCTACATGAACGCGAACCTTCTATTTACCGTTCGAACGCGTTTACGAACGCTACACGAACGCGCACACACTGAACTGAGTCTTTTTCATCATATTTTATGCATAATTGCCCATATTAGTTATCCCTTTGTATTATGAACCTGATTGCTTCTCTTTATTACGCATGATTGTGCAATTGCCATTTATCTGTATTCCCCACATGTATGAGTACAATGTGCTTATTAAGTTGTATGCTTGCCGTATGTTAATTTACCGAACATAGATTATATGCAAATAGGTTGTATGCAAACATGAAAAATGTGTTATATGCAAACTTAGATATGAGCTTTGTACTTATGCATGCGAACTTAGGAGTAAATTATCCTTGGAAATAAATGTTGCTTAGGCTTGGTTGAATTATTGCAAAAATCATTTTATTACAAGTGGCATAAGTAAGGGACCATTCCAAACCCAACGGTTTGAGGTCTTCCCTTGCGAGGGGTGAGTGCGGCCTTAAATCTTTGTCCCGGTTCACACCGGGTGGCGACTCTATCATTCTCCGATTTAGTCCCCCGCGGGCTACTCCGTACTCCCAACCGGGCCGCGAGCCCGGAACAGCATGCGTCGCCCAGTTTCTGTGTTCCCACAGTCTAGCGACTCCACTAGAGATAGAGAATTGGCCCCGAAATAATGTCTTGTAATATTATGATTTGTGCTTTAATTAACCGTGTCTACTGTGGGTTAAAAGGGGTTTAATCAAAAGCACTTTTAAGGCTAGGTAATGGTTTGGTGTCTTCCCTCATTCACTACCTTTCTATAAGGAAAAGCTGTGAAGGCACCTAGATAATCACTTACTTTATGGCCTATTGTGATGGACTAATTTGGAGGACTCGTTGTTTATTCCTGTCACCAAGCGATAAGAGCCTAAGAGGCTTGGGTTTTTAAGAGAGTTCACTCCACCCTCCCTCTGGGGAATCTACAACGGGAAATCCATTTGACAGTCAGTCACACACCATAACTCGTTGGCACATACCTTAAGGTATAAAAAAAGGTGCGCTCACTTGGTCGTTTGAACCCTTGAGTGGGGAGACCTAGTTGTGGGCAATCCTTCGCCAGCGAGAGTCTTTGTCTACACTCCCACAAACCCACATGTAGACGGGGGTTGTATGGCCTATAGCAACTATTTCCTTGTGCTTGTAGACCATCCTTATTTGGATACAGTTGGACTTCTTGTCAGAAATGCGAACTTGTTGGGCCATTTAAACTGGGACGAGTTCGTATCCTATGACAATTGGGCCAAAAGCTTCTGAAATGTTGTTGGGCCACTCTGTAGAAATTATTTTTGTATGCTTGTGTTTGGGAACATTGTTGTTTGGATCCATGCGGACCTTTTGTCATGAGGTATGGGCTTGTTGGGCCATTTAAACTGGGACAAGAACGTATCTTATGACGATTGGGCCAAAAGCTTCTAAAACGCCAATGGGCCATTATATGTTTGTGTTTAGGAACGTTATCATTTGGATACGGTTGGACTTCTTGCCATAAGATGTGAACTTGTTGGGCCATTTAAACTGGGACGAGTTCACTTCTATGACAGTTAGCCCAAAAGCTTCTATAATGATGATGGGCCGATTTGTGTGAAAATTTTAATGAATTGATATATTCCTTATATCGCATGCATCTCATTCATCTCATGCATACATATATCCTGTTAACACCCTCTATGTCTATAAAAGATATCATAGATTCCTGTTGTGTTAGGAAAGAGGGAAGACTCACTAAAAGACCGGTAACAGATATGAGTACATCCGATAACGAAGTATCGTGGATAGATCAGTTGGAAAATGGTCTCGTCAGAATTACTGAACAGTTGCAAACCTTGACTACTGCTATGGCTGGTATGGCTGTACCCTGTGCTGGGGGGAATTCTGAGAATGTGAGGCGCGAGGAGCCTCTGAATGGGTTGGGGGAATATATCTATGCTTTTGATGACGATATGGCAGAGTATGCAACAGGCAGAGTGATTGGGTATCAGGTAGAATTTCAGAAGCTTCGGGATCAGGTTGAAACAGTTACCCGCAAAATTAGGGGTAAACATGAGAAGTTGTTAGATTATGAGGCAATGACCTTCGAAGAACAGTTGCCAGCTCAGTTCAAGATGCCGAATATGGCTAAGTTCAACGGGAATGGGGATCCGAGGGTCCATCTCCGTCAGTATGTTTCAGTTATGAGTTCAGTGGGTTTATCCAAGCGTCTAGTGCAGAAAATGTTTGGGATGTCACTTGAGGGAGTGCCGGTAGTTTGGTATCACAGCCTTGAGAAGAAGATTAGGGAAGATTGGAGGGAACTGGCTGATGCTTTTCTGAAGTAATATGTTACAGATCTTATGATTGGTTTGTCACTCCGAGATTTAGAGAACACTAAGCAGAAGCCGGAGGAAAGCTTCAAATAGTATGTAGACCGCTGGAGAAGCCAGCTCCTAAAGATGCAGACTCGGCCCTCGGAGAAGGACCAAATTAAGATGATTATCAAGGGCACCAAGCCCTCTATCTATGGGAAATTGAGGAGGATGACCTCCATGATTGCTGATTTTCGACAGTTGAGAGAAACTGTCATGGATATTGAAGAAGAAGAAACAGAGAACATGAAGTTTTATGGCATAAGTATGAGGCCTATTGGGGGAACATCAGGTACCAAACCTATTTCTGCGGAGATTGCTGCCATCTGGAATCGGAGATTCTCCAACTTAGGGATACCCTTGTCTAAAGTGCTGGAGAAATTAAAAAGACAAGGACTTCTGAAACCCCTGGAGACCAAACCACTTCCCAACCCTCTACCACCACATCTCAACCTGAGCCAATACTGTCACTTCCACCAACAGAAAGGCCATGACACTGACAATTGTGTCCGCCTCCGCCATGAAATCCAGGACCTTATAGACTCCAAAAAGATACCCGACCCTGAGACAGAACGCCCCAACACACACCAAAATCCCCTACCAAATTACCACTCTGTCCCCCCCACCAACCTATATGATAAACTCTGGCCTACCCGAAAGCCTTGTCCTCAAAACCTTTGACCACCAAGCCTATTGCCTTGGAATTTGGGATAATAACAGTGAAGATGAGACAGAATGGGGGCAGAATTTCTGGGAAGACTTCTCCAGTATTGATGAAGAAGAAGTGAGGGGGATGACACGCAGTGGGCGTTTCTACAATGATATGACTGAGAAGGGTAAATGAGTGTTATCAGAGGGTAGAGAAGTGGCTGAGAATACAGAAAATGTCGAGGGAGATGTAGTGTTGCAACAGTTGAGGAAAACCCGAGCACAAGTGAGTATCTGGGATTTGTTGTGTGCATCTCAGGAGCACAGGCGGGCCATGGTTGAGGCCTTAAGCAAGATAATGGTGACGGAGGATGCCAACCCCGCAATGTTTGTTGGGTCAGTGCAAAAGGAGGCTTTGCATGTAATCACTTTTTCTGAGGAAGAACTCCCAGCTGAGGGGAGAAATCATAATAGACCTTTGTTTATCAGAGCTGAAGTGAGGGGTAAAAGGACCTATTGTGTGATGGTGGATGACGGCTCATCCATTAATGTGTGTCCGTCGAAGATTTTGGCCAAGCTGGGTATAAAAACAACAGATCTGGATCCCTGTAGTATGACTATCAAGGCTTATGATGACAGTAAGCGAGGAGTTGAGGGTACATTTGTAGCAGCGGTCAAGGTCGGTCCTATTGAGGATAAAGTTGAGTTCACAGTGCTGGATATCCCAGCCATTTTTGCCTTGTTGTTGGGAAGGCCTTGGTTTCATAAGCTTGGGAGCGTGCCCTCCACTCTGCATCAGATGATTAAGTTCCCGTATGGGGGAGAAATTGTCACCATCCGAGCTGAGGTAGACAATCATGTGGCTGCTTTGGAAATACAACCTTTCACGAGGTTCCAAGTGTCAGCAACTTTTGAGGAATGGGTGGATCCTAAGGTAGCTAGGATCATGGGAAAAATGAAGTTCGAGCCGGGTAAGGGTTCAAAACTGCCAGACTTTAGAGGACAGACTACTAGGAGGGGTTTGGGGTACAAATCTGATGAGGAAAAGCCGAAGGTTAAAAATAAAGGGCTGAAATTGATGGAATGCTTTGTGAAGGCTTCGGGGTATCAAGGTGAGTCCGAACCAATAGAAGTTAATGGGATTGTGGTGCCTGGATTTGAGATCTTCCAGGATATTTTGGGTAAAAAGCCGCTGACCGAAGAAGCTATGGAGGAAGAGAATTGGGAAGAAGAATTGATGAAGTTGGAGAGCGTGACCCTCGAAGAAGATAAGAAGTCTGAGAAGAACTTGGTTGCGGAGGATGAAGTGTCTGCCGATGATGAAGACATTTATCTTCCTGATTTATTTGAGTGTACTCCGCATTTATTAGCAATAAAGACAATCATTTTGCTTATTTGCCCGAGTCTTTTTCCTCTAACTTGCATGGCTTGAGTATATTTGATATCAGCTCTACCAGAACAAATGCATTTAACTTAGGCACGCTTGAGAATCCTAAGGAAATTCTGATTGCAAGTGAAGTTACCGCTGAAGAGCGGGAGAAATTAGAAGAAGTATTGGTCAGATATGCCAAAGTGTTTGCTTGGTCCTACGAGGACATGCCTGGGGTAGACAGAAGCATTGCCCAGCACACGATATCAACTTATCCGAATATGAAGCCAGTAAAATAGAAACTTCGACGGATGAGACCTGAGTGGGCCGAGAAGGTCAGAGAAGAGGTTAAGAAATAGATAGATGTGGGGTTCCTGGAACTGGTAAAGTATCCCGAATGGTTAGCAAATGTTGTGCCAGTACCGAAGAAAGACAGGAAAGTCAGAATGTGTGTGGATTACAGAGATCTCAACAAGGCTTGTCCGAAAGATGATTTTCCTCTACCTCATATTGATGTACTAGTTGATAGTGCAGCTTTATCTGCCATGTATTCATTTGCAGATGGGTTTTCAGGGTATAATCAGGTTCTTATGGCTGAGGAAGACAAGCACAAAACTGCCTTCGTCACAGAATATGATACTTATTGTTACAAGGTAATGTCGTTTGGGCTCAAAAATGCAGGAGTTACTTATCAGCGGATGGCCACTACATTGTTCCACGATCTGATGCATAAAGAGATTGAAGTGTACGTGGATGACATGATGGTGAAATCAGAAACAAGAATTGGGCATATAAAAGCACTGGAGAAGTTCATTCAAAGGGTTGACAAATACAACTTGCGGCTGAATCCCAAGAAATGTGTGTTTGGGGTAACGTCAGGAAAATTGCTAGGACATACAGTGGGAATGAGAGGAATAGAAGTAGATTCTGAGAAAATCAAGGCAATTACTGAGATGCCGGCACCGAAGACAGAGAAAGAGGTTAGAGCATTCCTGGGAAAGATTCAGTATATCAGTCGATTCATCTCCAAGTTGACGTCAGTATGTGAGCCTATCTTCAGACTGTTGAGAAAGGACCAGCCAATGAAATGGAATGAGCAGTGTCAGTCAGCTTTCGACAAGATCATAGAATACTTGGTAAAGCCTCATGTTTTGAAACCTCTGAGACCGGGCAAGCCTTTGGTACTGTATTTGGCTATAGAATCAGAAGCACTGGGTGTAATGATGGTACAAGCAGATGAGACCGGGGTAGAGCATGCAGTCTACTATCTCACTAAGAAAATGCTTCCGTACGAATCTCGTTATCAAGAAGTAGAGAAGATCTGTTTGGCAGTGGTATGGGCATCCAGAAAATTGCGGCATTACTTCCAGTCTTACAAGATCCAGGTAGTCGCAAAAGAGAATCCTTTGAAATATCTGCATTCAGTGCCTTCGCTAGTGGGGAAATTGGGCAGATGGTTAGTGTTGCTGACAGAGTTTAACATTGAGTACCTCACTTCCAATGTGATCAAGGGGCGATCCGTAGCAGAGTTTCTGGCATTGCAACCTATTGAAGGGGCTCAGCATGTAATGGAAGAAGTACACGCCTGGGTATGTGGTCCACACATGAACGGGTTGAATCTGTCCCGCAAGATAGTGAGACAAGGTTTTTACTGGTCAACCATGGAGACCGACTGCGCGAAGATGGTAAAGCACTGTCATGATTTTCAAGCACAAGGTAATTTGAATCATTTGCCGCACACATAGTTGCACGGGTTGTCGGAGCCGTGGCCTTTCTCAACATGGGGAATTGATATGATTGGAGAGATTCGACCGAATGCATCGAATGGGCATCGCTTCATAGTAGTGGCAGTAGATTATTTCTCAAAGTGGGTGGAAGCAGAGTCATTCCGCAATGTTACAGCGAAACAGATGGCAAAGTTTATAGCTCGAAATCTCATTTTTCGGTATGGTATGCCGCACCATGTGGTTACAGATAACGGAGTTCAGTTTCAGGGGGAAACAAAGGCAATGATACAGAAATACAGGATAGGCCATCATAAGTCATCACCGTACAGGCCGCAGACAAATGGGGCAGTTGAGGCAGCCAACAAGACAATAAAGACAATTTTAGCCAAGATGACAGAGAACTGCAGGGATTGGGCAGATAAGCTACCATATGCCTTGTGGGGGTACAGAACATCAGTAAGAACAGCAACAAGAGCCACATCTTACTCTTTGGTCTACGGAATGGAAGCAGTACTGCCATTGGAGGTTGAGATACAGTCAATGAGGGTATTAGCAGAAACAGAGTTACCTGAGCAAGAATGGGCCGCACAGAGGTTTGAACAGTTAGCACTGCTAGATGAAAAGAGAAAGAAGTCCTTGCATCACATGCAGATATATCAGAAGAGGTTGGCTCGGGCATTCAACAAGAAGGTACGCCCTAGTAAAATCAGAAAGGGTGATTTGGTACTTAAGCAGTCAAGGCCGTCGACGACAGACCCGAAAGGAAAGTTCAGACCTAATTGGGAAGACCGTTACATAGTGCAGAAAGTAATGGGAAATGGGGCAGTGAAACTGTCAGACTTGGAAGGTAACGAGTTCACTGAGCCGATCAACGTGGACAGATGGAAGCAATATTTTTCCTGAGAAAGAGAAGACTTAGTAGAAGGCCTAACCCAAAGGGATAAGAAAACTCATGCATGCATGCATACACGTAACACATTTTGGCATTCGTTTTGTGTTTGTTTTGTATTCGCAGGTTTTGAAGAAGAAAATAGAAGGCGGCGAAGACAAGCCGATTAGAAGCATCAACATACCAGCAACATTTTTGGGATGCATCCCAGGGGGCGAGGCCCACATCAATACTAGCAGAAGTCTTAGGGATGCGTCCCGGGGTTGAGGCCCACGTCAACACATATACCAGTTACAGTTATTGGGATGCGTCCCAAGATCGAGGTCCATTGCATTATTAGTTTCGGGATGCATCCCAGGGTCGAGGCCCACCTTTTATCAGCGGTATTGGGATGCGTCCCAGGGTCGAGGCCCCCGTTGTCGGTTGCAGCTATTGGGATGCGTCCTAGGATCGAGGTCCACTGCATCATCAGTTTCGGGATGCGTCACAGGGTCGAGGCCAACCTTTGTCGGTGGTATTGGGATGCGTCCCAGGGTCGAGGCCCCCGTTGTCGGTTGCAGCTATGAGGATGCATCCCAGGATCGAGGTCCACTACATCACTAACTCAGTTCGAGACAGCAGGCAAGTCAGGTAGCAGCTGGCGAGCCAGGTAAGTAAAAATGCATTGCATAACTTTGATAGGATTGCCACTGTTACACATTACACAAGTCCCATTAAAGTGGGGCCGACTGTAGACACTGCATTTTTGCATATAAGTCCATATGCTGAGTCTCATTTAGAGGCACTACCTTTTATGTCACGGAAGTCGCGGGAAATGGACATTGGAGGGGGAAATTCATAATAAGTATGTCATCAGATTCATTTCATAAGTTCACTGTTTTCGATCGTGCTGCGTTCATGACCACGTTCGAACGTCAAGCAGATTGTGGGCGTTCGTATAGCGTTCGAATCGGAGTTCGAACGGTGTCGTATTTCTGGTTTTGCAGCTAGCCTCAAATCCAAGCCCAATTAGCCCACCAAAGCCCATAAAAACACATCCAAATTAATAAAATGCATATTTAACACATGGTGAAATTAAAGCAAATCTAAAAATCACATACCAAATATAAAATAATCACCTACTAAAATAACAAATCCACTTACCAAAATAAAATAAATCACACCCCAATTTATCCAAATCTTGTCTCCAATCAATCTTTTATTTTCCTTGTATAACACTAAAAAATATCTCACCTTTATTGCATGATCACTCATTCCTTCTCCAACAAGATTTAACCCTAGCCTTTGCCTATAAAAAGAAGCCTCCACCACACATCCAAGGGGCTAGCACATTCATACAAACCATAGAAAAATTCTGCAAAGAAAAAGACTCATAACATTCACACATAACAAAAGCTATAAGCAATAAAGAATTCTATCCTCCTCCCTCACTCTCAATAACCGAAAATCACAAACCAAAGAACCCCCATTTCCTTGACCAAAACACATCCCGAACAGCCCCATTTACCTCACCAAAACAGCCCCTTTACCTCACCAAAACAGTCCCAAAACAACACCAAACACCACCGAAAATCACACCTAAACAGCAGTAAAACAACAGCAAAACAGCAACAAAACAGAGGGAAAACAGCAGCCCGAACAGCGAAGCAGCAAAGGGAAACGTTGAACCAGTGAACCGGAGGAGTTGTAGAGTATCCCCCATTCCGACGACCGCGTACGGTACTTCCGAGAGTCTACATAAAAGGTTAGACCTGGGGGAACTTTCTGTATTCATTTTTACTCATCTTTTAATTGTTTTTAGTTATTTATTTCGTATGAGAGTCGTTTATGGATGTATGTTGTGGTTTTGAATAAAATGGAAAATGTGTCGCCTTTTGTGGTATATAGGATGGAAACCCAGACATAAATTCCGTAGCCGAATCCGAATGGATGGTAGTGCGGTCTGTACTTGGGATACAACTCCACGTACCGCTTGAGCAAACGGCGCATATTTTGTTTTATTTTGTTTTGATTTGTTTATTATCTGCTATTTAAATTATGCATGTTATTTGTTTGAGTAATGATGAGGTAAAGCGCATGGGCTTAGTAAGTGCGATTAAATGTCCTCTATTTCTAGGGGTTAAAATCCTTTACCACGATGCTTTGTCGCGCTGGACGATGTATATTCGGTTGAATGTGAGATGTGTTCAATCGGGTATACGAAGTTCGATATTGTTGTTTCTTTTTCTCTTATATGCATTTTGTTATTAGCGCATGGGCTTAGTAAGTGCGATTAAAGGTCCTCTATTTCGAGGGGTTGAAATCATTTACCACGATGCTTTGCCGTGCCGGATGATGTATATTCGGTTGAATGTGAGATGTGTTCAATCGAGTATACGAAATCTGATATTGTTGTCTTTGTTTTTATGTTCATTATGTCATTAGCGCATGGGCATAGTAAGTGTGATTAAAGGTCCTCTATTTCGAGGGGTTAAAATCATTTACCACGATACTTTGCCGCGCCGGGCGAGGTACAAATGATTTGATGGGAATGAGTTCAATCGGACACGTGAGGTCCTAAATTGTGGATTTGTTGTCTATGTATGTGTTGCATGCATCAGGTCTGGTTCCGTTCGAACGCGTTCTCGAATGCTATACAAATGCGAACCTTCTGTTTACCGTTCGAACGCGTTTTCGGACGCTACTCGAATGCGCACGCATTTTCATAGTTTTATCATGCATCAGGTCTGGTCCCGTTCGAACGCGTCCTCAAACGCCCCACGAACACGAACCTTCTGTTTACCGTTCGAACGCATTATACAAACGCTACACGAACGCGCACATATTTTCTTTATTTTATCATGCATCGGGTCTGGTCCCGTTCGAACGCGTTCTCAAACGCTACATGAATGCGAACCTTCTGTTTACCATTCGAACGCGTTTACGAACGCTACACGAATGCGCACACAATGAACTGAGTCATTTTTATCATATTTTATGCATAATTGCCCCTATTAGTTATCCATTTGTATTATGAACCTGATTGCTTCTCTTTATTACGCATGATTGTGCAATTGCCATTTATCTGTATTCCCCACATGTATGAGTACAATGTTCTGTTGGACAATTATGACCCATAGCGTCACTATTTGTACAGATCATGGTGTTGTTGTACAAATTAACTATGTGACAAATGAGATTGCTCTCTTATCATTTGTGATTAGATCACCAAGATATATAAATGATATGAGGACCTTATGATTTGTTCCTGGATTGAGAATGATATGAGACAGTATCAATCCATGAAGGATAAATCATTAAATATCCCTAGTCAGAGTATTATCGAGATTGGACATCGAAAAATGCGTAAAAGACTAGTATTACACTTGTGCGCGTTGTGAGGGCACAAACGTCATAGTTCTCATATATTTGGGTATAGGATACTCATGAAAGTGTAATAGGAAGTTGTGTTTTACCGATGGTACGGGAAACAGCTTCGCTCTAGATAGACCCCCTCGGAATTCCATTGGTAGTATGACTATGTGTCTATGGAAGTCCGAAATCAGGGTAGGTGTATTTGGTCTTAACCTGAGACTTGCACCGCTAATACTTACGACAATCAATATTCTTTGGTTTTGGTCATCCAGGGCTTTAACCAATTTCTGTGTACACCTCTTCTGGGTATATCGAGAATCGTAGTGTGTTGGGTGTGATGTCAAGACGGAAGTGTCACTCCAGTCATATGGAGATGATGGTCACTTAGGATACGGTACTGGTTCTCTTATGTACTGCAGTCATCGGGATAAAATGACAAGGTCATGTTTATCCGATTATAGAGACTAGTTACCAGATATCCGACATGTGCTTCGTATGGGGTAGACACAATTCCAGCCCCAGGCCTAACACGTGATCATCTGATACTGGATCGAAATACGCAATACCACGTATACTACGCCTGATATAGATCGCTTATTCCTGTAAGCATGTTTCTGGAGAATTGGGTAGGCATGGCACTTTGCTAGAAGCCAACCTTGTCTTGTAAATCGATAAAACGTCGTACTTGGTACGTACGTGTTCGGATAGTCCGACAACCGTATTTACTGTCAACATATCCGGGGATCTCATGGGTCGCTTCCCGAAGATTCACCGATGACGTATGACTCGCACTTTATTAATCTGGGATTAATTGGATGAGAGAGAAAATTAATCTGGGATTAATTACGGAGATATTTTATCTGGGATAAAATATCATTTAAAGAGAGAGAACGATTAATTTGGAATTAATCGATAAATTAATATATTCGATATATTGAACAAAATTGGATTTCGATGCGGAATTGAAATTAGATTTTAATTCGAGCGAATGAGTTAATTTAGAATTAATTCGTTAGCGATGTGAATAGTAATTATGCTTGGCATGATTATTTAATTAAATTAGATTTAATTACGTCGCAACGGAAAATTCGTTAATTTGGAATTAACGAACCCGAGCCTGGGATTGTTTGCGAGTGCATTCGCATTTCAAATTCGAGTGCGACACGCAAGTCAAATCAAGCGTCAAATCATTAGTCGCATCAAGTGTCAAATCAGTAGTCACTTTAAGTGATTTGACAACTTGTCACATTGATTGATTGATTGATGTGAGTTGATGGTAGTTGTTGGAATGGTTGTTGGATTTGATTATTTGACTTTTGGAAAGCCAAATATTTGGTAAATCCTTTATTTATTTTTTGAAAATATATATTGTGTATTAGATACACATTTTAATCAATTAACACTCATCTCTCTCTTCCATCTTTCTTCCTTCATTCACGCCCATGAGGGCTGTTTTCTTGCTTCTGGTTTGGCTCACTACCGAGAGCAGTAAAAGAAGAAATTAAGTGATTTTGTTGCAAAATCAAAATGCTAGCACACTCTAGGAGACATACGAAGGTGATAGGGAAACCCACCCGCTTGAAGATTGAAGCCGAAAATGGGGACTCCAAATCAGCTCACTGCCGAGAGCATGAAGAGGGCAGAAACCAGATTTTTGTCTTCATTCGTGTCGCTCAACCGATCATTGTGAGTATTCCTCAACTCCCTCGTTGTATTCGCACTTATTTTCATTGCTTGAAATGATCTTGGGAAGCTTAGAAAACCCAACAATGGTATCTATGAGCAAGGTTGAGCATGAAAATGATTAGGGCTTAAAATTTGGGTAAAATGTTTTTGAGCATGATTTAATGAAATCGGATGAATTAGTATGCTTAGATGTGTTTTAATTGAAGATTGATTGGATCAATTTGATCAAATTTTGTTTGGAAAAAATTTGCCCAAAATATGAGGCTTGGCCGAATGGATAAGAAGCTCTAATGTCTTGGATTTTTTGATCATTGGATGTGTTGGAAATCAATTGGGAATATTGATTTAATGTTGAATTGAATTGAATTGGATTGAATCTGATTTGGACATAAAATCCCCTCATTGCCCGAGACATATAAAGCATATATTGGGTTTGATTTTTTGTTAAATTTTGTTGCACATGATTTAATGACGATGAGCATGATTAATTAGGCTAATTTTGATGTTTTGGAAATTGATTTGGGTAATTAATAATGCTATACACTTTGGTAATTAAATTGTGAAATTGGGTTTTTGTAATTTAATTAAATGGGGCTATTTTGGAAATTGGGCTTAAATGTTGTAAATGGGCTAATTGGGCTGATTGTACCAAGAAGGGTTTAGGCTAAATTGGTTGGATCCAATTGGGCCCAAAACCGCATCCATAAAGCCCAAATGCGACTAATGGACCTTTAAGTTTTAATTTGGGCCTAATGGGCCTAAATTGATTTCTGGGCTTATTGGACTTTGGTTATTGGGTTTGACCCGAGTTGACCAAAAGTCCACGCCTTAAAGAAATTAATTAAAAGCCCATTGGACTTTAAATTAAATTAATATTGGATATTAATCGGGCTTTGAGACCCGTAATGATTATATTTGGAATTTAAGTCATAAAGGTTTATTAATAAAGTGTAATATTTAATTTGGAATTAAATAATGAATTAGTATTAAATACAAATTGAATTGATTTAATTATGTAATATAATTTAATTCGAGAATTCGTACTTTGAGTACTTATTCCCAAAACGACATTGAATCAGTGTCTTGTCCAAGTTGTGGTTTTTTGGCCAAAGTCAAGACCACTTCTTGTCCATCGACATTGATTACGAAGCTTTCCATGGTCAATGGGTCGCGCTTGACTGGGATCACTAAGTTTGTTGTGCCAAAGCCAAGACTTAGTTGATTCAGAGGAAAAAGGTTAGGTAATATATTGGATATATTGGCATATATAAGATATATGTTTCGGACTTGGATGTCCCCCTACTGGATCTAGGAATTGGATTGGATCCAATCGATCTTAGAGATCTACCTAGCTAACTATCATACAATTTGTTGGCCAAAGTCAATATTGTGTGATACTTAACGGGATCCTAGCCCGCTAGGAAACACGGTTTCCCGAGTACTCGACAGAGGGTTAGAGGCTCGCAGAAAAATAGTGGGAGGCAGAATTGAATTTGCAATATTCGTTTATTACTTGCCATACGATCTTCAAGCAAATATCATTCGTCAAATCAATTAAATGTTAGTTGGACCTAATATTTAACGTTGTTTTAATTAATAGTTGGACTGTATTCAAACAAATAAATTATAGTTGATTAAATAGTTGGACTATAGTATTATTATAATCTATAGTACCTAAATCGTTGATTAAATGTTGGGACTATTAAAATCAAGATAAAATTGAAAGATTGACATTTTAAACATAATCCTAGGGAAAATGTATTAAATGCTTTAATTTTTCAAATTGGGAATAAATTTTCAGGATGGTCCTGGAAACTAATAAAGTTACTTTATTTGAAAAATAACATATTAGGCCTAAGCCCGGAGTTAAGCAAATAGTAGAGCATGATCTTTGGAAGATTCATGTGATGATAACTTTAGTGCTTAATCTATTAAGCTTGCCAATTAGACTCCTTAATTTCTTAATCAGAACTAAGGATTAGATCTTTAAAGTATGATAATGAAATTGAAGGATCTTCATAGATCTATCCTTAGATCTTAGAAGTACTAAATTGCAAAAATAACTCTGGAGATTTAATGGCTATTCTAAATGAGATAAAGCCAACTTTGCAATTAGGCAGTAGCGTAAGGCGCACCTTACTTCGATATTCTAGAAACCCGAGGCTAGGCCAAAGGCTTCTGGAATATGGAAAAGGGCAAATGCAAAATCATTATAATCTTCTGGGCTGAGAGATAAAGGACATATCCCAAAATGTCTGCCTAAATATGGCAAACAGGATCGCAGAAGCGTGACTACCGTTTGGAAGGGACAGGCAGACATGAAGGAATTGAAGACGAGCAAGGCTCTGACTTCAAATATGTTTGTTATAATATGTTCATTATTAGTATGAAATTGGATTTAAATACTTACTGTAATACATAAATATATACTGATGTTCAGAATCTGCTTTGAGCAGGATACTGACTTCAGTTGAGATTAATCTGCGAATCGGAAACGGGACGAAAGTCTCTATTTCAACCGTAGATACCTATTTTAGGAACTACCCTCGGGTTTGTACCTAAATTTGGAAACTGTTATAATGTAACTAGTTTGACTAGAAACATTATCTCTATATCAGTGTTTAACCCGCTGCGGGTGAACCTTTATATTCTAGAACACTAAAGTGTTTTATTATATAAAGATGATATTAAGATAAACACATTAGATGTGAATAATAACATTTATATTTTGAATATAAATAAATCTCAAACATATAACATGACAAACAAATAGCTCAAACTGATTTGATCAGAAGAAACTTTATTGTGGCATTGTTGTCTGGGACACAATTAAACAAGACTCGTATATCCGCACTTTTGAAGAGTGGGTACTAGGACTGATTTGATACCAATCAAATAAAGTCTACGAATCTAGTTTATTGGGCAAAGTGCCTAAAACATCTTTACTTGGTAAAAGTGTAAGTGCCATCGATCTGTTAGCCCTAGTTCATAGTGAAGCAAGTGGGCCCATATCTAGCAAGGATAGATATGGATATGAATATTTCGTGACCTTTACGGATGTGGCATCGCATTATGGTTATGTGTTTCTTTTGAAGAACACAAATCGGAAACTTTTAAAGTTTCGACACGAAATAGACAAACAGATCGGCTAAATTATATAATCATCACGGTAAGACAATATGGAAAATACTTAAGCAATAAGTTTCTAATATACTTGAAGAGTAGTATAGTATTCTTTCAATGGGACTCCTCCCGAAACACGTCAAATTGACGGTGTGTCCGAACTGAGTAACCAAATTTTGTTAGACATGATAAGGTTAATCACGAGTCGCTCTGAGCTACCATTTCTTTCAACGAATACGCTTTAACAGTGCAAGAACTTATTTTGAATAGGGTTCCATAAAATCTGTTTGACAGATTTCATATTAGATATAAACAGGAAAGAAACGGGGTCCTCATTCCTGAATATTTGGGGATGCTAGGCATATGTTTGGATGATACCAAACTAAAACCTAAATTGGATAAGTGCCAATTGTAGGTTATCCTAGGGATACCAAAGTATAGTACTTATACAACTCACAAGAGAACAATGTAATTGTTGCTCGCCATGCGGTTTTCCTAAGAGGAATACCTATATGCAGTGGTAAGTGGGAGGATAGTAAAACTCTATGAAAATTGGAGTAATACTATTCCAGGCATCGATTCCTTATTGGAACATAAACAGTTCATCAAGGATGAAACTGTACCAGTAATCTTCGAATACACAAGAACCACGTATGTCGGAGAGAATCAGAAAACAACCTGGGGTATGGTTTCTGATCTCACCTCATAAAGATGTCAATCTTAATGAGGAACACCAACTGACTACGTATGAGGAAGTGATACAGGGTATCGACTCCCTATTATGGCAAAATACCATAAATCCGAAATGGATTACATGTATACCAACTATGTTTGGATACTAGTTGATGTACCGCAAGGCATTGTGCCTATTGGTACTTATAAGTCTTCAAGGAAGACATACATGGAAGGCAACATACCAACGTATAAAGCTAGGCTTTTAGCGGAAAGGTATCGTTATCAACATTGTGTCGATTACGACGAAACCTTTTATCTGTTGACACGGTAAATCCATTTGGATAATGCTTGCTGAAGCTGCATGTTTCATTTATGAAATATGTCAACTTAACGGGAAAATCGCTTTCCTGAAAAGGAAACCTTTTGGAGGATGTTTACAACATCCTGACGGTTTTCTCGTACCAAAACTAGCAAACAAGGTTTGCAGGTTATTTGATCCATGTTTGGATTGAAGAAAGCATTAGGTTTTTCGAATTATCGTTTTGATGTAATCATAATGGTATATGATTTAATTCAAAATGAAAATGATTCTTGTGTATATAAGGAGATTAGTGAGAGCGCACTGACAATGGTTGTCCTATAAATAATGATAATACGTCATTTCTTGGAAATGATATTCCCATAAAATAATCGGTGAAAGCTTAGCTTTCGAGAAAACTCTCCGAGAAATCGTACATTGAAAAATGTACGTGACCTGGTGTCTCATACGCTTTGAGCATATGGATTCACAAATAGGCCAATCCAAGTGATAGTCACTGGATTGATATTAAGAACATCCGTTAGTTTCTTAGAGATATAAGGATGTTGTCTTAATCTATGGAGAAGAAGAAACTTGAAGTGACTAAGATCACTACTGCAAGTTTCCTAACCGATAAAGACGACTATAAGTCGCAACAACGGTACAATAAAGTTTGAATAACGGAACAGTGAGCTGGAAATCTTCCAAGCAAGATACTGTTACCGAATAAACAACAAATGTGGGTTATTGCTGCAGCTGAGGGAGCAATAGAAGCCTTCTGGGTCGATACTAAATCTAATTAGATTAGATATAGTTCTATTAGCAGCTGAGCTAGGCTACATCGTAGGCTAAAGAATTAACGGTCTCATCAACGATCCAGATACATACTTAGATAATCATCTGATTCGTTCGGATCATACATCATAGCAATGTAATGATCGTATAAATCGTATCAGACGATAATCATGCAAATCCGCTGACGAAAGCTTTTTCTCAGCAGTTTGAGCCAACCGTACATAGTTCGGGTGTTAAACACTCGAGTGACTGGCTATAAGCCAAGTGGGAGATTGTTGGACAATTATGACCCATAGCATCACTATTTGTATAGATCATGGTGTTGTTGTACAAATTAACTATGTGACAAAGGAGATTGCTCTCTTATCATTTGTGATTAGATCACCAAGATATATAAATGATAGGAGGTCCTTATGATTTATTCCTGGATTGAGAATGACATGAGACAGTATCAATCCAAGAAGGATAAATCATTAACTATCCCTAGTCAGAGTATTTCTGATTGGACATCGATAAATGCGTAAAAGACCAGTATTACACTTGTGCGCGTTGTGAGGGCAAAAACGGCATAGTTCTCATATATTTGGGTATATGATACTCATGCAAGTGTAATAGGAGGTTGTGTTTTATCGATGGTACGGGAAACGCTTCGCTCTAGATAGACCCCCTCAGAATTCCATTGGTAGTATGACTATGTGTCTATGGAAGTCCAAAATCAGGGTAGGTGTATTTGGTCTTAACCTGAGACTTGCACCACTAATACTTAGGACAATCAATATACTTTGGTTTTGGTCGTCTAGGGCTTTAACCGGTTTCTGTGTACGCCTCTTCTGGGTATATCGAGAATCGTAGTGTGTTGGGTGTGATGTCAAGACGGAAGTGTCACTCCAGTCATATGGAGATGATGGTCACGTAGGATACGGTACTGGTTCTCTTATGTACTGCAGTCATCGGGATAAAATGACAAGGTCATGTTTATCCGATTATAGAGACTAGTTACCAGACATCCGACATGTGCTTCGTATGGGGCAGACACAATTCCAACCCCAGGCCTAGCACGTGATCATCTGATACTGGATCGAAATACGCAATACCACGTATACTACGCCTGATGTAGATCGCTTATTCCTGTAAGCATGTTTCTGTAGAATTGGGTAGGCGCATGGCGCTTTGCTAGAGCCAACCTTGTCTTGTAAATCGGTAAAACGTCGTACTTGGTACGTACGTGTGTTCGGATAGTCCGACAACCGTATTTACTGCCAACATATCCGGGGATCTCATGGGTCACTTTCCGAAGATTCACCGATGACGTATGACTCGCACTTTATTAATGGGATTAATTGGATGAGAGAGAAAATTAATCTGGGATTAATTACGGAGATATTTTATCTGTGAAAAAATATCATTTAAAGAGAGAGAACGATTAATTTGAAATTAATCGATAAATTAATATATTCGATATATTGAACGAAATTGGATTTCGACGCGGAATTGAAATTAGATTTTAATTTGGACGAACGAGTTAATTTAGAAGTAATTCCTTAGTGATGTGAATAGTAATTATGCTTGGCATGATTATTTAATTAAATTAGATTTAATTACGTCGCAACGGAAAATTCGTTAATTTGGAATTAACGAACCCGAGCCCATGATTATTTGTGAGCGCATTCGCATTTCGAATTCGAGTGCGGCACGCAAGTCAAATCAAGCGTCAAATCATTAGTCACTTCAAGCGTCAAATCATTAGTTACTTTGAGTGATGTGCAACTTGTCACATTGATTGATTGATGTGAGTTGATGGTAGTTGTTGGAATGGTTGTTGGATTTGATTATTTGACTTTTGGAAAGCCAAATATTTGGTAAATCCTTTATTTATTTATTGGAAATATATATTTTGTATTAGATACACATTTTAACCAATTAACACTCATCTCTCTCTTCCATCTTTCTTCCCTCATTCACGCCCATGAGGGCTGTTTTCTTGCTTCTGGTTTGGCTCACTGCCGAGAGCAGTAAAAGAAGAAATTAAGTGATTTTGTTGCCAAATCAAAGTGCTAGCACACTCTAGGAGACATACGAAGGTGATAGGGAAACCCACCCGCTTGAAGATTGAAGTCGAAAATAGGGACTCCAAATCAGCTCACTGCCGAGAGCATGGAGAGGGCATAAACCAGATTTTTGTCTTCATTCGCGTCGCTCAACCAATCATTGTGAGTATTCCTCAACTCCCTCGTTGTATTCGCACTTATTTTCATTACTTGAAATGATTTTGGGAAGCTTAGAAAACCCAACAATGGTATCTATGAGCAAGGTTGAGAATGAAAATGATTAGGGCTTAAAATTTGGGTAAAATATTTTTGAGCATGATTTAATGAAATTGGATGAATTAGTATGCTTAAATGTGTTTTAATTGAAGATTGATTGGATCAATTTGATCAAATTTTGTTTGGAACAAATTTTCCCAAATTATGAGGCTTGGCAGAATGGATAAGAAGCTCTAATATCTTGGATTTTTTGATCATTGGATGTGTTGGAAATCAATTGGGAATATTGATTTAATGTTGAATTGAATTAATTGGATTGAATCTGATTTGGACATAAAATCCCCTCATTGGCCGAGACATATAAAGCATGTATTGGTTTGATTTTTGTTAAATTTTGTTGCACATGATTTAATGACGATGAGCATGATTAATTAGGCTAATTTGATGTTTTGGAAATATTGATTTGGGTAATTAATAATGCTATACACTTTGGTAATTAAATTGTGAAATTGGGTTTTTGTAATTTAATTAAATTGGGCTAATTTTGGAAATTGGGCTTAAATGTTGTAAATGAGCTAATTGGGCTTGATTGTACCAAGAAGGGTTTAGGCTAAATTGGTTGGATCCAATTGGGCCCAAAACCGCATCCATAAAGCCCAAATGCGACTAATGGACCTTTAAAGTTTAATTGGGCCTAATGGGCCTAAATTGATTTCTGGGCTTATTGGACTTTGGTTATTGGGTTTGACCCGAGTTGACCAAAAGTCCACGCCTTAAAGAAATTAATTAAAAGCCCATTGAACTTTAAATTAAATTAATATTGGATATTAATCGGGCTTTGAGACCCGTAACGATTAAATTTGGAATTTAAGTCGTAAAGGTTTATTAATAAAGTGTAATATTTAATTTGGAATTAAATAACGAATTAGTATTAAAAACAAATTGAATTGGATTTAATTTTGTAATTTAATTTAATTTGAGAATTCGTACTTTGAGTACTTATTCGCAAAACGATTTTGACTCGCGCAAAATCAAATCGTTGTTTGAACATTGGATGGTCACTAATTATCAGATTAATTAATTTGATTAGATTGATTGATAACATGCTTGTGTGAATACATGGTTGCGATGCATGAATAATGTATATCGGATGGATATTAGAAGGGTGGGGCAATTTTAGAAATTGTTATAATAAATTTGGAATTTATTAATTGGACCTGCGTGTCCAGCCTTATTACCTCATTATTCTTTGTATTCTCTTCTCACCTATTCCCCTAAATGTAAATGAGGTTTCTTTAGAAGTGTAGTGTAACGGGTAGAAGAAAATACTTGTGCTAGCGGGAGAGAGGAAAGAGAGAGATATGATATAGGATCAATGTGTAAAGTATCCATCCGCATATCATTATTATTTTATTATACACGCTTTATTATGTATTTATAATGTATGTTTAAGGGTGTATGATGATGAGACCTTAACAAAGATAATAAATTGGTTGCTAATTTGCACTCGAAAAACCCTCGCAAAATATTAAGCGTTTTTCCTTCCATTGAGTGATTCTTACTCAAGATCCAAGACTAGCATTGGCTTGTCGGCCAAAGTCAAGGCCTTTGTCCGTCAAGGATGTGTTTGAATCACGAGAGCTTTGTTCCATATCAGTGTCTTGTCCAAGTTGTGGTTTTTTGGCCAAAGTCAAGACCACTTCTTGTCCATCGACATTGATTACGAAGCTTTCCAAGGTCAATGGGTCGCGCTTGACTGGGATCACTAAGTTTGTTGTGCCAAAGCCAAGACTTAGTTGATTCAGAGGAAAAAGGTTAGGTAATATATTGGATATATTGGCATATATAAGATATATGTTTCGGACTTGGATGTCCCCCTACTGGATCTAGGAATTGGATTGGATCCAATCGATCTTAGAGATCTACCTAGTTAACTATCATACAATTTGTTGGCCAAAGTCAATCTTGTGTGATATTTAACGGGATCCTATCCCGCTAGGAAACACGGTTTCCCTAGTACTCGAAAGAGGGTTAGAGGCTCGCTGAAAAATAGTGGGAGGCAAGAATTGAATTTGCAATATTCGTTTAATTACTTGCCATACGATCTCAAAGCAAATATCATTCGTCAAATCAATTAAATGTTAGTTGGACTAATTTTAAACGTTGTTTTAATTAACAGTTGGACTGTATTCAAACATAAAAATTATAGTTGATAAATAGTTGGACTATAGTAATTATTATAATGAATATTACCTAAATCGTTGATTAAATAGTTGGACTATTAAAATCAAGATAAAATTGAAAGATTGACATTTAAAACATAATCCTAGGGAAAATGTATTTAAATGCTTTAATTTTTCAAATTGGGAATAAATTTTCAGGATGTTCCTGGAAACTAATAAAGTTACTTTATTTGAAAAAATAACATATTAGCCTAAGCCCGGAGTTAAGCAAATAGTAGAGCATGATCTTTGGAAGATTCATGTGATGATAACTTTAGTGCTTAATCCATTAAGCTTGCCAATTAGACTCCTTAATTTCTTAATCAGAACATAAGGATTAGATCCTTAAAGTATGATAATGAAATTGAAGGATCTTCATAGATCTATCCTTAGATCTTAGAAGTACTAAATTGCAAAAATAACTCTTGGAGATTTAATGGCTATTCTCAATGAGATAAAGCCAAACTTTGCAATTAGGCAAGTAGCGTAAGGCGCACCTTACTTCGATATTCTAGAAACCCGAGGCTAGGCCAAAGGCTTCTGGAATATGGAAAAGGGCATAGGCAAAATCATTATAATCTTCTGGGAAGATAAATGACATTTCCCAAAATGTCTGCCTAAATTGTGGCAAACCGGATCGCGAAAGCGTGACTTCCGTTTGGACAAGGCAGACATGAAGGAATTGAAGACGAGCAAGGCTGACTTCTAATATGTTTGTTATAAATATGTCCTATTAGTAGTATTGGAATTGGATTTTAAATACTTAGTGTAATACATAAATATTACTGATGTTCAGAATCTGCTTTGAGCAGGATACTGACTTCAGTTGAGATTAATCTGCGAATCGGAAACGGGAACGAAAGTCTCTATTTCAACCGTAGATACCTATTTTAAGAACTACCCTCGGGTTTGTACCTAAATTTGGAAACTGTTATAATGTAACTAGTTTGACTAGAAACATTATCTCTATATCAGTGTTTAACCCGCTGCGGGTGAACCTTTATATTCTAGAACACTAAAATGTTTTATTATATAAAGATGATATTGAGATAAACACATTAGATGTGAATAACAACATTTATATTTTGAATATAAATAAATCTCAAACATATAACATGACAAACAAATAGCTCAAACTGATTTGATCAGAAGAAACTTTATTGTGGCATTGTTGTCTGGGACACAATTAAACAAGACTTGTATATCCGCACTTTTGAAGAGTGGGTACTAGGACTGATTTGATACCAATCAAATAAAGTCTACGAATCTAGTTTATTGGGCAAAGTGCCTAAAACATCTTTACTTGGTAAAAGTGTAAGTGCCATCGATCTGTTAGCCCTAGTTCATAGTGAAGCAAGTGGGCCCATATCTAGCAAGGATAGATATGGATATGAATATTTCGTGACCTTTACGGATGTGGCATCGCATTATGGTTATGTGTTTCTTTTGAAGAACAGAAATCGGAAACTTTTAAGTTTCGACACGAAATAGACAAACAGATCGGCTAAAGTATTAAATCGTCACGGTAAGACCGTAATGGAAAATACTTAAGCATAAGTTTCTAATATACTTGAAAGTATGTATAGTATTCTTTCAATGAGGATCTCTCGGAACACGTCAAATTGACGGTGTGTCCGAACTGAGTAACCGAATTTTGTTAGACATGATAAGGTAATCATGAGTCGCTCTGACGCTACCATTTCTTTCAACGGATATGCTTTAACAGTGCAAGAACTTATTTTGAATAGGGTTCCATAAAATCTGTTTGATAGATTTCATATTAGATATGAACAGGAAAGAAACGGGGTCCTCATTCCTGAATATTTGGGGATGCTAGGCATATGTTTGAATGATACCAAACTAAAACCCAATTGGATAAGTGCCAATTGTAAGTTATCCTATAGATACCAAAGTATAGTACTATACAACTCACAAGAGAAAAATGTAATTGTGCTCGCCATGCGGTTTTCCTAAGAGAATACCTATATGCAGTGGTAAGTGGAGGATAGTAAAACTCTATGAAAACTGAGTAGAGTTATAATACTTCCAGGCATCGATTCCTTATTGGAACACAAACAGTTCATCAAGGATGAACTGTACCAGTAATCTTCGAATACACAACAGAACCACGTATGTCGGAGAGAATCAGAAAACAACCTGGGGTATGGTTTCTGATCTCACCTCATAAAGATGTCAATCTTAATGAGGAACACCAACTGACTACGTATGAGGAAGTGATACAACGTATCGACTCCCTATTATGGCAAAATGCCATAAATCCGAAATTGATTCCATGTATACCAACTATGTTTGGATACTAGTTGATCTAACCCAAGGCATTGTGCCTATTGGTACTTATAAGTCTTCAAGGAAGACATACATGGAAGGCAACATACCAACGTATAAAACTAGGCTTTTAGCGGAAAGGTATCGTTATCAACATTGTGTCGATTACGACTAAACCTTTTATCTGTTGACAAACGGTAAATCCATTTGGATAATGCTTGCTGAAGCTGCATGTTTCATTTATGAAATACGTCAACTTAACGGGAAAATCACTTTCCTGAAAAGGAAACCTTTTGGAGGATGTTTACAACATCCTGACGGTTTTCTCGTACCAAAACTAGCAAACAAGGTTTGCAGGTTATTTGATCCATGTTTGGATTGAAGAAAACATTAGGTTCTTCGAATTATCGTTTTGATGTAATCATAATGGTATATGATTTAATTCAAAATGAAAATGATTCTTGTGTATATAAGGAGATTAGTGAGAGCGCACTGACAATGGCTGTCCTATAAATAATGATAATACGTCATTTCTTGGAAATGATATTCCAATAAAATAATCGGTGAAAGCTTAGCTTTCGAGAAAACTCTCCGAGAAATCGTACATTGAAAAATGTACGTGACCTGGTGTCTCATACGCTTTGAGCATATGGATTAACAAATAGGCCAATCCAAGTGATAGTCACTGGATTGATATTAAGAACATCCGTTAGTTTCTTAGAGATATAAGGATGTTGTCTTAATCTATGGAGAAGAAGAAACTTGAAGTGACTAGGATCACTACTGCAAGTTCCTAACGATAAAGACGACTATAAGTCGCAACAACGGTACAATAAAGTTTGAATAACGGAACAGTGAGCTGGAAATCTTCCAAGCAAGATACTGTTACCGAATAAACAACAAATGTGGGTTATTGCTGTAGCTGAGGGAGCAATAGAAGCCTTCTGGTCGATACTAAATCTAATTAGATTAGATATAGTTCTATTAGCAGCTGAGCTAGGCTACATCGTAGGCTAAAGAATTAACGGTCTCATCAACGATCCAGATACATACTTAGATAATCATCTGATTCGTTCGGATCATACATACATAGCGATGATGATCGTATAAATCGTATCAGACGATAATCATGCAAATCCGCTGACGAAAGCTTTTTCTCAGCAGTTTGAGCCAACCGTACATAGTTCGGGTGTTAAACACTCGAGTGACTGGCTATAAGCCAAGTGGGAGATTGTTGGACAATTATGACCCATAGCATCACTATTTGTACAGATCATGGTGGTTTGTGTACAAATTAACTATGTGACAAAGGAGATTGCTCTCTTATCATTTTGATGAGAGATCACCAGATATATAAATGATAGGAGGTCCTTATGATTTATTCCTGGATTGAGAATGACATGAGACAATATCAATCCAAGAAGGATAAATCATTAAATATCCCTAGTCAGAGTATTATCGAGATTGGACATCGATAAATGCGTAAAAGACTAGTATTACACTTGTGCGCGTTGTGAGGGCAAAAACGGCATAGTTCTCATATATTTGGGTATATGAAACTCATGCAAGTGTAATAGGAGGTTGTGTTTTATCGATGGTACGGGAAACAGCTTCGCTCTAGATAGACCCCCTCAGAATTCCATTGGTAGTATGACTATGTGTCTATGGAAGTCCGAAATCAGGGTAAGTGTATTTGGTCTTAACCTGAGACTTGCACCACTAATACTTACGACAATCAATATACTTTGGTTTTGGTCGTCTAGGGCTTTAACCGATTTCTGTGTACGCCTCTTCTGGGTATATCGTGAATTGTAGTGTGTTGGGTGTGATGTCAAGACGGAAGTGTCACTCCAGTCATATGGAGATGATGGTCACGTAGGATACGGTACTGGTTCTCTTATGTACTGCAGTCATCAGGATAAAATATCAAGGTCATGTTTATCCGATTATAGAGACTAGTTACCAGACATCTGACATGTGCTTCGTATGGGGCAGACACAATTCCAACCCCAGGCCTAGCACGTGATCATCTGATACTGGATCGAAATACGCAATACCACGTATACTATGCCTGATGTAGATCGCTTATTCCTGTAAGCATGTTTCTGTAGAATTGGGTAGGCATGGCGCTTTGCTAGAAGCCAACCTTGTCTTGTAAATCGGTAAAACGTCGTACTTGGTACGTACGTGTTCGGATAGTCCGACAACCGTATTTACTGCCAACATATCTGGGGATCTCATGGGTCGCTTCCCGAAGATTCACCGATGACGTATGACTCGCACTTTATTAATATGGGATTAATTGGATGAGAGAGAAAATTAATCTGGGATTAATTACGGAGATATTTTATCTGTGAAAAAATATCATTTAAAGAGAGAGAACGATAATTTGAAATTAATCGATAAATTAATATATTCGATATATTGAACGAAATTGGATTTCGACGCGGAATTGAAATTAGATTTTAATTCGGGCGAACGAGTTAATTTAGAAGTAATTCGTTAGCGACTTGAATAGTAATTATGCTTGGCATGATTATTTAATTAAATTAGATTTAATTACGTCACAACGGAAAATTCGTTAATTTGGAATTAACGAACCCGAGCCCGGGATTATTTGCGAGCGCATTCGCATTTCAAATTCGAGTGCGGCACGCAAGTCAAATCAAGCGTCAATCATTAAGTCGCACAAGCGTCAAATCATTAGTCACTTTGAGTGATGTGACCACTTGTCACATTGATTGATTGATTGATGTGAGTTGATGGTAGTTGTTGCAATGGTTGTTGGATTTGATTATTTGACTTTTGGAAAGCCAAATTTGGTAAATCCTTTATTTATTTTTTGAAAATATATATGTGTATTAGATACACATTTACAACCACTAACCTCATCTCTCTCTTCCATCTTTCTTCCCTCATTCACGCCCATGAGGGCTGTTTTCTTACTTCTGGTTTGGCTCACTGCCGAGAGCAGTAAGAGAAGAAATTAAGTGATTTTGTTGCAAAATCAAAGTGCTAGCACACTCTAGGAGATATACGAAGGTGATAGGGAAACCCACCCGCGAGCTTGGAATACCATTCGAAAGCTTGGAGCTTGGATTCGTGAAGATTGAAGCCGAAAATGGGGACTCCAAATCAGCTCACTGCCGAGAGCATGGAGAGGGCAGAAACTAGATTTTTGCCTTCATTCGCGTCGCTCAACCGATCATTGTGAGTATTCCGCAACTCCCTCGTTGTATTCGTACTTATTTTCATTGCTTGAAATGATCTTGGGAAGCTTAGAAAACCCAACATGTGCTTATTAAGTTTTATGTTTGCCGTATGTTAATTTACCTTTATGCATGCAAATTCGGACATAGATTATATGCAAATAGGTTGTATGCAAACATGAAAAATGTGTTATATGCAAACTTGGATATGAGCTTTGTACTTACGCATGGCGAACTTAGGAGTAAATTATCCTTGGAAATAAATGTTGCTTAGGCTTGGTTGAATTTTTTGCACAATCATTTTATTACAAGTGGCATAAGTAAGGGACCATTCCGAACCCAACGGTTTAAGGTCTTCCCTTGCGAGGGGTGAATGCGGCCTTAAATATTTGTCCCGGTTCAAACCGGGTGGCGACTCCATCATTCTCCGGTTTAGTCCCTCGCGGGCTACTCCGTACTCCCAACCGGGCCGTGAGCCCTGAACATCATGCGTCGCCCAGTTTATGTGTTCCCATATTGGGGTTGGTGCTCAGAGCGCCAATCCGGACCGTATTTATGTCTGATTCATGAATACGAACATCCCATTTTTCCATGATATTACTTTCTTATTGGTTACACCTCTTGTTTTTATATACGTATTCGATCTAATTACTATTATATTGAAACTAAATATGGTTTAGTGATATTATATTTTAGACAAAGGCCCGATAATATATAATGCAGTACACAGTTACAAAACTAGTTTGTAATTGACATTGGGAAGTGTCACTGCTAAATATATATTATCAAATATATTTACTGGTCAAGATTTACTAACACGGGTCGGTTAGTCAAATCCGTTGAGACCAGTACATGTCGTATATCGAGACATGGTCCGATGGTTTATCCCAATGAACCATGAGTCTGGGGAGACTCGTATAGACTATAGGTGTTTATAGTGGATAAACACTGAACGACTCACCGAAGATTCTTAATGGATGGTACACCAACGTCAATAAGAATCTTCTCGGGTTGAGTAGCATAGTGGTCCTTCGACTTGAGATACCACTGTGGATGTATGAGATATCCTCCACACTTAGATGGCAGTCACGTCACCGATCTATTTAGATTAGACCTCTGCCTGTTCGTTGGGTGTGGACCGATCCTCAGGATATCCTGTGTGTGTCAAGATATGATCCGTCAGTTCTGTGTACAGAGCATAGGTAGTCCATTTGTGATTAGCAATCTGTTAAATCTGTGGCCACAGTATACTTCGGAAGTAAGTTCTAAATGTTATTTAGAGATTGCTAATAGATACGTTGACGGTATAATACCCATAGAGATTTGACATTTACATCTACATCATTGGGATTATCCGGATACCTGTGACAAGAGATTATACGTATGCAATGACCTCGACCTGTATGATTCAGTTAGTTTATCTGTGGTCATCATAATTTACGGGTGGGTAAATTATGGACACGAAATTGGATTTGTGAACGGATATACCTAAATCTAGAGAGTCTCACTAATGAAATATACTCGTAGAGCACTAGGGCGACTTTTATGAATAATGATGATTATTTATAAATCGTTTAAACTTTAAATGAAAAATAAATGCAAACGGGTCGAACCGTCATTTACTAATTAATGTGTATTTGTATTTAATATATGATATTATTAAATACACATTAATAAATTGTCAAATAAAGGTATTTGACATATATCATTAATATATGTATTTGAGATATTTAAAGTAAATATAATACATATATTTGAAATAATTGTATTTAATTAATTATTTAATTGTTAAATGATTAATATAATTAAAATATAAATATCTCACCAAATGATAAAGTTAGGAAATGATTATAAGTGTATATTGTTGACTTTAAAGTAAAGGAAAAAGGTTGTCAAAATGGTTTTGACTTCCTAAGATATTTGTTTAAATTGTTTGAAAAATGAAAAATATTTTTTCCTTTATTTTTGTCAATTTCGGCCAAAACCCTAAATTAAATATAAGTGTTATATTTTTGAGTTGCAATTATTGACTTGGTTGAATAATTCATTAAAGTGTAATGATTTAAAAATGCAAGTTGCAAGTTGAACCTAAATGAAACAAATGAAAATATCTTGATATTTTCTTACTACCATTTTCGGCCAAGGCCAATTAGGGATAATATATATTGTTTTGTTTCATCTTTTAGGGTTTAAGAAGTTCATATACACAAAAATAGAACACAAAAGTTGTTGAGAGAAAAGGTTTGGAGAAAAGAAGAAAATCTTGGAAATCTTAAGCATTTGTAAGTGTTCTTACAATTCCTCCAACATGAAAAATGTTTCTAACATACTTAGCTTCAATTTGTGATGCTTTGATGTTATCTCTACTCTTATAGTTTGTGTTTATATGGTTGTGAACTTGAATGAAAGATTGATGCATGTAATTGAGCTTAAACTTGTTTTAAAGCTTACTTTTGATTCTTTAAAAATCAAAGTTGCCATTCTAGAGTTAGTAAGTGTAGGCACTGTATTTTTGCATATAATTCCCTATGAAGAGTCTCATATGGAGACACTACTTTTTAAATTGCGAAAGTCACGAGAAACGAACGTTGGAAGGGTAAAGTTGGAAATTGGCATTTTTGTTGGAATTAATTCGGTTGTCTAGCTTCGGTCTGCTCGTTGGATCTCTGTTTCAAAGTTTATCCTCGGCCCAAAACGCCATAAGCCACTCATCAAACCATATACCAAACCCAAATACCAAAGCCTATCAAAAACCCAAAGCCCACGCCCAATGAGACCAAGTTCACGCCCATCACTCTCCTAATTAGCCAAATGCACATTTAACACATGTATAAATCAAGTCAAATCCTTTCCTAAGTAAAAGAAATCTAATGGATCCCTTTCCTAATCAAAACCAATCACTATCCTAAATTAAAGAGATTCATTCCTTATGAGATACTAATTAGGAGATGTCACCATCATTAGAATATCCTTTCCTATTCAAACTAGGATTGCTTCCAACCCTTTGCCTAAAAAGAGGCATTCACCCACTCATCTAAAACTCCCAGAAAATTACCCAGCCAATTACCGCACAAACTGCCCAGAAAATACCCCAAAACTGCCGCATAAACTGCCCAGTTTTTTGCCTTAAAACCGCACAAAACAGCAGCCCCAAGCCCTTAAATAACTGCCAAAATGGTCCCTTGATTACCTTAAAACAGTGACAAAAAATTCCTTGAATACAGCAGCAAAAAGAGTGAAAACAGCAGCCCAAATAACGAAACAGCGAGGAAAAATGTTGGATTAGTGAACCAGAAAAGTTGCGGAACATCAACCCTTCCAACGGCCGTGTAACGCACTTCCAAGAAGCGACATAAAAGGTTAGACCTGAGGGCACCTTCTTTATTTATTATCTTTCGTTTCTTTTATTTATTTTAATATATCTTTGCATTAGAGTCATTAGTTGATTTGTGTTGTGGCCGTTGGGTGAATGGATATGTGTTCTTTCTTGTGGTATATCGGATGGAAACCCGGACGTAAATTCTGTAGCTGAATCCGAATAGACGGTATTGCGGTTTGCACTCGGGATACAATGCCACGTACCGCTTGAGAGATACATATATTTCATTCATCCAACATTGTATTCGAGCATGATTAGGTTGCTAGTATGTTATTTATCTTAAACGTGATTTAGTCGATATTATTTTCTTTCTTTATGCATTATTAGGTTGTTTTATATCATATTAGGGATTTAAGTTATATTTATGCTTAGATTCTTATTTATTTTCCGCATTAGATAATTGAGCATGCTTGTGTGATAATTGTATGTTATTGCTTTTTTGCCGTTATGACAACTTACTTTGAAGCATGCGAACTTAGATATAGGTTCCATTATTATTCTTATGCCTGCGAACTTAGGTGTAGGCTATCTTTGAGCATACATGTTGAGTAGATTCAGTTAGTTTATTGCACAAATCATATTATTACAAGTGACATAAGTAAGGGACCATTCCGAACCCAACGATTTGAGGTCTTCCCTTGCGAGGGGTGAGGGCGGCCTTAAATCTTTGTCCCAGTTCACACTGGGTGGCGACTCTATATTTTTCTCTGGTTTAGTTCCTCCGTGAGCTATTCCGTACTCCCAACTAGGCCGCGAGCCTAGAACAACGTCGTCAATTTCTGTGTCCTACAGTCTGGCCACTCCATTGGGGATAGAGAATCGACCCTGAAATAATGTCTTGTAGTGATTATGATTTGTGCTTTAGTTAACCGTGTCTATAGTTGGTTGAGGGGGTTTAATCAAAGGCACTATTAAAGCTTGGTAATGGTTTGGTGTCTTCCTTCATTCACTACCTTTCTATAAGGAAAAGCTGTGAAGGCACCTAGATAATCATGTACTCGTAGCTTACTGTGATGGACTAATTTAGAGGACTCGTTGTTTATTCCTTTCACCAAGCGATAAGAGCCTAAGAGACTTGGCTATTTAAGAGAGTTCGCTCCACCCTCCCTCTGGGGAATCTACAACGAGAAATCCATTTGACAGTCAGTCACGCACCTTAACTCGTTGGCACGTACCGTAAGGTATAAAAAGGTGCGCTCACTTGGTCGATTGAACCTTGAGTGGGGAGTCCTAGTTGTGGGCAATCCTTCATCAACAAGAGCCTTTGTTCGCACTCCTGTAACCCACATGAGAACCTTAGTCGTAGAACTAATAGAAATTATTTATTTTGTGTTTATGTTTTGGATCGTCGTCATTTGGATCCAGTTGGACCTTTTTTCAGAAGATGTGAACTTGTTGGGCCATTTAAACTGGGACGAGTTCGTGTCATTTGACAGTTGGGCCAAAAGCTTCTAAAATGCCGATGGGCCACTTTATGTGTGGGCTTCTTATCATTTGAAGTTGTTTAGCCATGTTATCGCAAAGTGTAAACCTGTTGGGCCTTTTCAACTGGGACAAGTTTGCACCGCGTAATAATGTGATTGAAAACTTTAGAATGATAATGGGGCAATTAGTATAGAATTTTTATGAATTTATGCATTACATGCATTGCACGCATACACACTGACATACGATCTTAAAAGACACCATAGATTCCCGTTGGGTTAGGGAAGAGGGGAGACTAATCAAAAGGCCATCAGTGAACATGAGTGAATCAGTCAACGAGGGGTCTCGAATGGATCATATTGACTGCCGCCATGTCTAATATGGTCGTGCCCCGTACCGCGAGAGGATCCAAAAATGAGAGGCGTGAGAGCCCTCCAATTGGATTGAATGATGATGCTTATGCGTTTGATGATGATATGGCCGAATATGTCGCTGGGAGAATAGCCAGGTCTCAGGCCGAGATACAGAAACTATGTGATCAAATGGAGTCAGTTACCCGTAAACTGAAGGGGAAGCATGAGGATATATTGGATTATGATGCAATGACCTTCGAGGAACAGCTGCCAGCTCAGTTTAAAATGCCCGACATTGCCAAATTTAATGGAAATGGAGACCCGAGGGTCCATCTGTGGCAATATATCTCGGTGATGAGTTCAGTAGGCCTGTCGCTGCGCCAAGTCCAAAAGATGTTTGGGATGTCACTCGAGGGGGCACCTGTAGTGTGGTATCACAGCCTTGAGAAAAATGTTAAGGAAGATTAGAGGGAACTGGCTGATGCCTTCCTAAAGCAGTATGTTACAGACTTGGATATCGACTTGTCGCTTCACGACTTGGAGAATACCAAACAGAAGCCAGTGGAAAGCTTTAAGGAATACGTGGATCGCTGGAGAAGCCAGCTTTTAAAGATGCAGACTAGGCCCTCAGAGAAGGACCAAATAAAGATGATTATCAAGGGTACGAAACCCTCGATTTATGGTAAGCTGAGGATGATGACCTCCATGACTGCAGATTTCCAACAGCTGAGGGAAACGGTCATGGATATTGAAGAGGACGAAGCCGAGAATCGGAAGTTTTACAGTCTGAATAGGAGAACCGCTGGAGGACCCTCGGGCGCTAAACCTGTTACTGCGGAGATTGCTACCATTAAGAACATGTGTTTTTCTAACTTAGGCAGACCCTTGTCCAAAGTACTTGAGAAGTTGACCAGGCAGGGACTCTTGAAACCTTCGGAGCCTAGACCACTATGCAATCCTCCACCGCCAAACTTTAACATGAATCGTTATTGTCACTTCCACCAAAACCTCGGCCATGACACCGACAACTGTACCCGCCTGAGACACGAGATCCAATACCTTATAGACTCCCAAAAAATCCCTGATCCTGAAAAAGAATAGCCTAACACATACCGCAACCCCTTGCCCAACTATCACTTTGTTCCCACACCTACTTATATGATCAACTATGGCCTACCCGAAGACCTTGTCCTCCGAACCTTCGACCACCAAGCCTTTTGCCTGGGTATTTAGGATAGAAACAGTGAGGATGAGGCGGAACAGAAGAAGAATTTCTGGGAAGATTTCTCGAGTAGTGACGAAGAGGAAGTAAAAGGAATGACCCACAATGGGCATTTTTATAGTGATACTGCAGAAAAAGGGAAGGCAATACTGACAGAAGGCCGAGAGGTGGCCGAGAATACTGAGAATGCTGAAGGAGATGTAGTGTTGCGGCAACTGAAAAAGACCCGAGCACAATTGAGTATCTGGGAGTTGTTGTGTGCATCCGGAGAGCACAGACGGGCTATGGTGGAGGCCTTGAGCAAGATAATTGTGCCGGAGGATGCTAATCCCGCAATGTTTGTCAGATCAGTGCAGAATGAAGTGTTGCAAATAACCTTTTCCGAGGAAGAGCACCCGGCTGATGGAAGACACTACAATAGGCCTTTGTTCATTAGAGCTGAAGTGAGGGGCAAGAAGACATCTTGCGTGATGGTGGACGATGGTTCATCCATCAATGTGTGCCCATTGAAGATTTTGGCAAGGCTAGGAATAAAGCCGACAGATATGAGTCCCTCTAATATGACTATCAAGGCTTATGATGATAGCAAGCGAGGAGTCGAGGGTACTTTTGCCGCGATGGTCAAGGTTGGCCCCCGATTGAGGATGAAGTTGAGTTCACAGTGCTAGATATCCCGGCTACTTTTGCCTTGTTATTGGGAAAACCGTGGTTTCATAAGCTTGGGGACGTGCCGTCCATTCTGCATCAGGTTATTAAATTTCCGTATGGAGAAGGGATTGTCACCATCCGAGCTGAGGTGGACAATGCTGTGGCCGCTTTGGAAATAAAACCTTTCACGAGGTTCCAAGTGTCGGCAACCTTTGAGGAATGGGTGGATCCTAGGGTGGCTAGGATCATGGAGAAAATGATGTTTGAACCAAACAAAGGTTCAGCATTTCCAGACTTTAAAGGGAAGACTACTCGAAGAGGGCTGGGATACAGGTCTGACAATGATTAGCCAAAGACCAAGAAGAAAGGGCTGAAGTTGATGGAATGCTTTGTAAAGGCTTCGGGGTATCAAGGAGAGCCAGAACCAGTAGAATTTAACGGGACCGTAGTGCCCAGATTTGAGATCCTCAAAGATATGCTGGGTGAGAAGCCAGTGACAGAAGAAGTTGCGAAGAGGAATAAGAGAAATGGGAAGAAGAGCTGATGAAGCTGGAGAGTCTGACTCTTGAGGAGGATAAGGAGCCTGAGAAGAACCTGGTTGTGGAGGAAGAAGTGTCTGTAGATGATAAGGATATTTATCTTACAGATTTATTTGAGTATACTCCCGCATTTGCTAGCAATAAAGACAATCATTTTGCTTACTTTCCTGAGTCTCTTCCTCTTAACTTGCATAACTTAAGCATATTCGATATCAACTCCACCAAAACGAATGCATTTAACCTTGGTACGCCTGAAAGCCCCAAGGAAGTCTTAATCGCGAGTGAGGTTACCGCTGAAGAGCGGAAGAGATTAAAAGAGATATTGGTCAAATATGCTAAGGTATTTGCTTGGTTCTACGAGGACATGTCTGGAGTAGATAGAAGCATTGCTCAGCATGCGATACCGACTTATTCAAACATGAGGCCGGTAAAGCAGAAGCTTCAGAGGTTGAGACCTGAATGGGCCGAGAAGGTCAGAGAAGAAGTTAAGAAGCAAATAGATGTGGGATTCCTCGAAGTGGTAACGTACCCTGAGTGATTGGCAAATATTGTGCCAGTACCGAAGAAAGACGGAAAAGTCAGAATGTTCGTGGATTACAGAGACCTCAACAAAGCTTGTCCGAAGGATGACTTTCCTTTACCGTATATAGATGTACTTGTTGATAGTGCGTCTTTGTCTGCTATGTACTCATTCGCGAATGGGTTCTCAGGATACAATCAGGTTCTTATGGCTGAAAAAGATAAGCATAAGACCACCTTCGTCACAGAATGGGGAACCTATTGCTACAAGGTGATGCCGTTTGGGCTTAAGAATGCCGGAGCCACTTATCAGGGAATGGCCACTACCTTATTTCATGACCTAATGCATAAGGAGATTGAAGTGTACATGGATGACATGATGGTCAAATCAGAGATGAGAGATGGGCATATAGAAGCATTGGAGAAGTTCCTTGAACGAGTCGACAAGTACAACCTGCGGCTGAATCCCAAGAAGTGTGTGTTCGGAGTAACATCGGGGAAGTTGCTCGGCCATACAGTGGGAATGGGAGGAATAGAAGTGGATCCTGAAAAGATCAAGGCTATTACTGAAATGCCCGCACCGAAGACGGAAAAAGAAGTCAGAGTATTCCTTGGGAAAATCCAGTACATCAGTCGATTTATTGCCAATTTGACGTCAGTGTGTGAGCCTATCTTCAAACTGTTGAGGAAAGACCAGCCGGTGAAGTGGAATGAACAGTGTCAGGAAGCCTTTGACAAAATCAGAGAATATTTGGTGAAGCCTCATGTTTTGAAACCTCCAAGACATGGTAGACCCTTGGTACTTTATTTGGCTATTGAACCCAAAGCGCTGGGGGGATGATGGTACAAGCAGATGAGTTGGGAGTGGAGCATGCAGTCTACTACCTCAGTAAGAAGTTGCTTCCCTACGAAGCCCGCTATCAGGAAGTGGAGAAGATTTGTTTGGCAGTAGTATGGGCGTCCAGGAAATTACGCCATTACTTCCAATCCTACAAGATCCAAATGGTAGCGAAGGATAATACTTTGAAATACTTGCATTCAGTGCCCTCACTAGTTGGGAAGTTGGGGGCTAGTGTTGCTAACGGAATTTGATATCGAGTACCTCACCTCTAAAGTGATCAAAGGGCGAGCCATAGCCGAATTCCTAGCGTTGCAACCCGTTGAAGGCGATCAGTACAAGTTTGAGTTCCCCGATGAGGAAATCCAAGCTATAGCAGTCCAAGGGTGGATGATGTATTTTGACGGAGTAGTGAACTGCAAAGGAGCCAGAATTTGGATCGTGATAGTAACTCCTGAAGGAGAAACCTTGCCTATGGCAAAGAGGTTGACATTCGGAGTGACTAAAAACATGGCCGAGTATGAAGCATATGCCTTCGGGTTGACTGCATTGATAGCCTTGAGAGCTAAGAATGTTGGAGTTTACGGAGACTTAATGTTGGTAATCCGATAGATGCAAGGAGAATGTGAGTTAAAAGAAGAACGGTTGAAACCATACTTGTTCTACCTCAGAAATCTGGCACAGGCTATCCCTGACTGCAAATTCCAGCACTTGCCGCGATAAGAGAATCAGATGGCAGACGCATTGGCAACATTAGCAGTAACTTGGGAGAATCCGGAAAAATTGATAATGAGACCATTGGTGTTGACAACAGCGAGTAAACATGTTTACAAGGTAGAAAGGGTCCTAGAAGTAGAGATCAACGATGGAAGACCTTAGTACCATGATATTCAGTGATACCTGGAACATTGGGAATTCCCAGAAGAAGCAGGCAGAAAAGATAACATAGCCATCCAGAAGTGGGCTTCCCAATATGTGAACTTGAATGGAGAACTGTACATGAGGCAAGCGAACGACATCCAACTGATATGTTTGAGAAAAGAAGAATCTCAGAAGGTAATGGAAGAAATACATGCAGGAGTATGTGGCCCACACATGAATGGGTTGAATCTGTCTCGTAAGATTGTGAGACAGGGCTTTTACTGGTCGACAATGGAAGCTGACTACGGGAAGCTGGTAAAGCACTGCCATGATTGGCAAGCACACAATAATTTGAATCCTTTGTCGCATACAGAGTTGTATGGGCTGTCAAAGCCGTGGCCTTTCTCAGCATGGGGGATTGATATGATCAGAGAAATTTGACCGAACACATCGAATGAACATCAATTCATAGTAGTAACAGTAGACTACTTCTCGAAATGGGTGAAAGCCGAATCATTTCGCAATGTTACAGCAAATCATGCATAAATGGGTGAAAGCCGAATCATAGCTTGAAATCTTATTTGTCGGTATTGTATGTCGCACCTGTTGGGTTTCAATCAAGTCCCAAGGATCATAAATCATGCATAAATATCAAAGGAGGTGCGGAATAACTCACATTGATCGGTAGAGATGCAACAAAGACCAAAAACGCACTGCTCTCCCTTGCTCGGTAGTGAGCTGCGAACATGGTGGACTGCTCGGCGTGGGGGCTGCTTCCTCCTCCAAGAATCGGCCATGGGTGATCCTCCATGGAAGCTCCAAGCTCCAAGCTTCACAAGGTGATTCCTTGCTCACGAAATCACTTCCCTAACACCTTTGTATTCCTCCATGAGTGTGCTAGCACATAGATCTTGCAACAAGATCTTTGCTTCTCCATCTTGCTCGGTGAAAACCAGAAAAACAGAGAAAAAAACGATCCAAGACCGAGAGAGAAGAAGAATAAGCTTTTTGGCTCCAAAAGCCAAAATACCGTAAATTAGAGAGAGAGAATGAATTGTTGGAAATAAAAAAATGTAAAAGGTTTATATAATTTCCAAAATTATTAAAACCATTTACCATTTTTAATTTCAAAAAGCAAACATTAAATGCTTGTCAATCACCACAAATCAACTCACATCAATCACTCAAATGTCACATCACTCAAAGGGACATGTGATTTGACGCTTGATGTGACTTGCGATTTGACGCTTGATTTGACTTGCGTGCCGCACTCGAATTCGAAATGCGAATGCGCTCGCAAACAATTTCGGGCTCGGGTTCGCTAATTCCAAATTAATTAATTTTCCGTTGCGTCGTAATTAAATGATTACGCCTAGCGAAATCACTATTCACGTCGCTAACGAATTAATTCTAAATTAATTCGTTCGCCCGAATTAAAATCTAATTTTAATTCCGCGTCGAAATCCAATTTCGTTTAATATATCAAATATATTTATTTACCGATTAATTCCAAATTAATCGTTTTCTCTCTTTAATTGATATTTTATCCCAGATAAAATATCTCCGTAATTAATCCCAGATTAATTTTCTCTCTCATTAAATTAATCCCAGATTAATTAAAGTGCGAGTCACACGTCATCGGTGAATCTTTGGGAAGCGACCCATGAGATCCCCGGATATGTTGGCAGTAAATCGGGTCGTCGAACTATCCGAACACGTGAGTACCTCGTACCACGTTTACACCGATTCACAAGACAAGGTTGGCCTCTAGCAAAGCGCCATGTGTTAGACATTATGACCCATAGCGTCACTGTTTTGTAAATGATATTGTATTATTGTACGAAATTAACTATGTGATAATGAAATTGCCTTTTGCAGTTTTGTAAAATATTTACTTTAATATATTAATGGCAAAAGTCCATATGATTAGTTCCGTATTGAGATGATATGAGACAGTATCAATATAAAAGGTTTAATCATTAAATATCCCTAGTCGGAGTATTATCGAGATCGGACATCGATAATGCGGAATAGACTAGTATTGCACTTGTGCGCGTTGTGATGGCACAACGGCATAGTTCTCATATATTTAAGTATTGGATACTTATGCAAGTGCGATAGGAGGTTGTGTTTTACCGATGGTACGGAAAACAGCTTCGCTCTGGATAGACCCCGCGGAATCCCATTGGTAGTATGTCTGTGTGTCTATGGGAGGCCGTATCATGGTAGGTGTATATGGTCTTAACCTGAGACTTGCATCGCTAGTACTTGCGACAATCGGTAAACTTTGGTTTTGGTGGTTCGGGGCTTTAACCGGTTCTGTGTACACCTCTTCTGGGTTTATCGAGAATCGTAGTGTACTGGATGTGATGTCAAGATGGAAGTATCACTTCAGACATATGGAGATGATGATCATGCAGGATACATAACTAGTACTCTATAAAAGGTTGCAACCGTCGGGACAATGTGACCAGGTCAGGATTGTCCGATTTAAAGAGACTAGTTGTTTGATGTCCGATATATATTTCGTACGGGGCAGACATATTTCCAGCCCCAGGCCTAACATGTGATCGTCCGATACTGGATCGATGTACGCGATACTACGGTATACTACGCTTGATAAAGATCTAATATTCCAATAAGAATATTTCTGGAGAATTGGGTAGGCATGGCGCTTTGCTAGAAGCCAACCTTGTCTTGTAATCGGTAAAAACATAGTACGAGGTACGTACGTGTTCGGATTATCCGACGACAGTATTTACTGCCAACATATCCGGAGATCTCTTGGGTTGCTTCCTGAAGATTCACCTATGATGTTTGATTCGGACTTTATTAATCTTGGATTAATTGCGGAGAAACTTTATCTTGGATAAAATACCTAATTAGGAGAGAGAACGATTAATTTGGAATTAATCGATAAAATAATATATTCGATATATTAAACGAAATTAGATTTCGACGCGGAATTAAAATCGGATTTTAATTCGGGCAAACGAATTAATTTAGAATTAATTCGTTAGCGATGTGAATACTAATTTCGCTAGGCATAATTATTTAATTTACGTCGCGACGGAAATTCGTTAATTCGGAATTAGCGAAAACGAGCCCGAAAGTGTTTGCGGACACATTCGTATTTTGAAACGAGTGGGACCCGCAAATCACATCGCGAAGTCTCATCACTTGACACGACTAGTTGATGGATGTAACAAGTCACCTTTATTGAGTGACACATTGTCACTATTCACGATGTAAGTGGGTGAGGCCATTTAATGGCTTTTTGGAGGGAAAACTTTTCACCTTTTTGGAAGCGTATTTACCAAATATTTTGGTAATTATTATCACACTTCTCACGGTTTTTGGAAAACAAGAAAGAGAAAAGTAAAGCATACCAAAAGCCTTCTCTCCTCTTCTTCTTGCTCACGCCGAGAGCTTCAACAGGGCAAGAAAAAAATTGTTTTTTCATTCTTCTCCATTTTTGCTAGCACAATGAAGGATCAAAGGAGGTGATAGGGAAACAACCTTGGAGCTTGGAATACTAAAAGGCTTGAAACTTCTCTCCCTTTTGTTCTTGGCCGAAAGTTTCCTCCTTGAAGACTCAAGGATTTTCTTCATCATTTTTCGTCACAGCTTTGTAAGTATGATTTCGCCATGCTTCAAGTTTTGCATGTATAAATCATGTGTTTCACTTGCTTATACTTTCTTTGGGACTAATAATAGAAACCTACACCATGCCTACCCAATTCTCCGGAAACATGCTTACAGGAATAAGCGATCTATATCAGGCGTATCATACATGGTATTGCGTATTTCGATCCAGTATCAGATGATCACGTGCTAGGCCTGGGGCTGGAATCGTGTCTACCCCGTACGAAGCACATGTCGGATCTCTGGTAACTAGTCTCTATATCAGATAAACATAACCTTGTCATTTTATCCCGATGACTGCAGTACTAAAGAGAACCAGTACCGTATCTTACGTGACCATAAACTCCATATGACTGGAGTGACACTTCCGTCTTAACATCACACCCAACACACTACGATTCTCAATATACCCAATATTGGCGTACACAGAACCTGTTAAAGCCCTGGACGACCTCAACCAAAGTATATTGATTGTCGCAAGTATTAGCGGTGCAAGTCTCAGGTTAAGACCAAATACACCTACCCTGATTTCGGACTTCCATAGACACGTAGTCATAATACCAATGGAATTCCGAAGGGGTCTATCCAGAGCGAAGCTGTTTCCCGTACCATCGGTGAAACACAACCTCCTATTACACTTGCATGAGTATCCTATACCCAAATATACGAGAACTATGCCGTTGTGCCCTCACAACAAGCACAAGTACCGTATCCTATGTGACCATAAACTCCATATGAGAATACAAAAATTCTTAAAGCTAAAACTAAAGCCTTTCATGATAGTCGAATTTCACGAAAAATATTTGAGGTTGGTTAAAAAGTTTGCTTCATAATTCTCGTCTTCATTTATTTCCTGGAAAGTTAAAATCCAAATGGAGTGGCCTATTTATTGTGAAACATGTTTACCCATACGGGGCAATTAACATTGAGAATCCTAGGGATGATGATGTATTTAAAGTTAATGGACAGCGTCTGAAATCCTTTTTGGAGTACTCAAAATTTCAAGAAATTTTTTTCCTGTGAGACCCAGTATACCTTGATTGATGTAGTTTCTTTCATGTTCTGTTTAATATTTCTGTAATTTCCAATTTTCTTAGTTTTGCAGTGTTCTTGTTCTTTTATTTTATCTCACACCCGGTAAAGCAGCGGATAACGGTACTCCCAGACTCAAGTCAGTTATTTCAGTTCCTAAAAATACTGATACCCCACAAACCAAGGCATGGAAGAAACTCTCGCAACCTTCCATAAATATTTTCCTGAACTTCCCCGAAATGCTCTGATTAAAATTTACAAAGCCCGCATAAAAAGGTTGAGAATTCTCTATGATTCATGGTATTCTAGTGATATTCGTTGGGTAATCAAAGCGAGGGTTCGTTTGGCAGGTGAGTGTTGGTTAATCTAAGGTCCCAAGATCAATAACAAGACATGAAACATGCATGAATACATCAACGGAGTAGCGGAATACTCACATTGATCGGTTATGTCGATTTGAAGATGAATCAAGCCAAAAAACGTACTGCCTTGAGAGCTCACTGCAGCAGTCCACTGCCTACAAAAACAGAAAATTAAGTGAAGAAATGGAGCTCCTAGCTTCGTCGGATGGATCCCGCTCATGGGGAACCTCTCCCTACCACCTTCGCAAGACTTGTAAGTGTGCTAGCACTTGATTTCTCACCATGAGAAACCACTCTTGCTTCCCTTTAGCTCACGCCCAAACTGGTTCAAAACCAACCAGTGAAGAATGGCCACCATTGCCGTGAGAGAAGAGAGAATTTGAGAGAGAAGAAGGTTTTGTGTTGTGTAATGGTTTTTTTTAATTAAAATGATTTACCAAAAATCATTTATATTTATTCCATAATTCATTAAATTAATATAAACTTATGACACAAATTCATGCAAGGCTTAGAGTGTCAAACACTTCATTTCCATGCATTACCATTGAGTGCAATGTACACAATCTCCATGCAAAGCATTAGAGTGTCAAATAAGCATAATATGACATGTGTCATAGTTAATGCATATCTTGACATGTGTCATGTGGGCCCCACACGTTTCCCAATGAAAGTGGGCCCACGTGCACTCACGCGTTCGGGTTCGATATTTCCGAAATACCGAGCTTACGACGCGACGTTAATTCAATCGAATAATTTGACGTCGCTAACGAATTAATTCCAAACTAACTCGTTTGCCCGAATTAAAATCTAATTTTAATTACGCGTCGAAATCTAATTTCGTATAATATATCGAATATATTAATTCATCGATTAATTCCGAATTAATCGTTCTCTCTCTTTAGACGATATTTTATCCCGGATAAAATATCTCCGTTATTAATCCTAGATTAATTTTCTCTTCTTCTATTATAATCCCAGATTATTCAAGAGTGCGAGTTGTGCGTCATCGGTGGATTATCGGGAAGCGACCCATGAGATCTCCGGATAATCTGGCAGTAAATACGGTCGTCGAGAGTATCCGAATCACGTACGTACCAAGTACTACGTTCTACCGATTTACGAGACAAGGTCGACTCCTAGCAAAGCACCAAGTCTGCCCAGGTTCTCCAGACATATTCATCAAAGAATATCTAGATCTGTATCAAGCGTAGTAGTATACAAATGTATTGTGCATATCGGCCCAGTATCGGATGGTCACGTGCTAGGGCTGGGGCTGGAAGTGTCTGCCCCGTCCGAAACACATATCGGATGTCTGGTAACTAGTCTCTATAATCGGATATTCATGACCTGGTCATAATATCCGATTGGATGCGCATCACTAAAAGAGCACTAATACCGTATCCTGCGTGACATCATCTCCATTATGACTGGAGTGATACTTCCGTCTCGACATCACATCCAATACACTACGACTCTCTGATAAACCCAGAAGTGGTGAACACAGAACCAGTTAAGATCCCCCAACCACCAAAACCAAAGTTTACCGATTGTCGTAAGTATTAGCGATGTAAGTCTCAGGTTAAGACTATACACACCTACCTTGATTTCGGCCTCCCATAGACACCTAGTCATATACCAATGGGATTCGAAGGGTCTATCCAGAGCGAAGCTGTTTCCCGTACCATCGGTGAAACACGACCTCCTATCGCACTTGCACAGTATCCAATACTTATATATATGAGAACTATGCCGTTGTGCCCTCACAACGCGCACAAGTGCAATACTAGCCTATTCCGCATTATCGATGTCCAGTCTCGATAATACTACGGCTAGGGATATTTAATGATTAATCCTTCGTGGACTGATACTGTCTCATATCATCTCAATCCAGGAACTAATCATAGGGACCTCTCTTCATTTATATATCTATGGTGATCTAATCACAAATGACGAGAGTGCAATTTCCTTGTTACATAGTTAATTTGCTACAACAACACAATGATCTGTGCAAATAGTGACGCTATGGGTCATTTTGTCCAACAATCTCCCACTTGGCACATTGCGAGTCACTCAAGTGTCCTACACCTGAACTATGTACGGTTCGCTCAAATTGCTGAGGAAAGGTTTTCGTCAGCGGATTTGTTTGTTTATCGTTTGACGCGATTTATACGATCATCACATCGTCACGATGTATGATCCGAACGAATCATATGATATAGAAGTATATATCTGGATCGTCGATGAGACCTTTAATTCCTTAGCCTGTGCTGACGCCTAGCTCAGCTGCTAACAGAACTATATCTAATTAGATTTACTTTCGACCCAAAAGACTTCTATTGCTGCCTCAGCTGCAGCAATAATCCGCGTTTGTTGTTTATTCGGCAACAGTTATCTTGCTTGGAAGATTTCCAGCTCACTGTCCCGGTGTTCAAACTTTATAGTACCGCAGTATTTAACTGTTTGGAAACTTGCAGCAGTGATCCCAGTCACTTCAAGTTCTCCTTCTCCATAGTAAAAGATATCATCTTTAGTTCTCAGAGATACTAACAGATGTTCTTAACTTCAATCCAGTGACTGTCACTTGGATTGACCTGATTGTGACTCCATATGCTAGAAGCGTATGAGACACCAATACAAGTACATTTTAAATGTACAATTTCCCAGAGAGTGTTAACAACTCCAAATCTATCCAGTAGATCTTTATTCCTCTAATAAGGTTGTTATCTCTCAGAATTCCACGGAGAATTTCTATGAAAGCCAAGCTTTCAACAATAGTTTATGGGAATTTCACAGTCAGTGCGCTCTCCCACTAACCTCCTTATTATACCAAGAATTATTTCGTTTTGAGTCAAATCATAAATTATTATGATTATTTCAAAACGACAGTTCCAAGAACCATATGCTTGCATCAATCCAAACATGGATCGAATAACCCGCAAACCTGGTTTGTCGGTTATACAAAATCATCAGGATGTTGTAAACATCCTCCAAAAGGTTTCCTTTTCAGGAAAGCGATTTTGATTTGTAACTAACATATTTCATAAATGAAATATATAGTTATCAATAAGCATCTTCAAAATGGATTTACCATGGCAACATGTAAAAGGTTGAACCGTTATTAACATAATGTTGATAATGATACCTTTCCGTCAAAACCTTAGCTTTGCACGTTGGTATGTTGCCTTCCATGTATGTCTTCCTTGAAGACTTTTAACGTACCATAGGCACAATGCCTTATGGTACAACAACTAGTATCCAAACATAGTTGTTATACATGGAATCCATTTCGGACTCATGGCACTTTGCCATAACAGGGAGTCGATACCTCGTATCACTTCCTCATAACGTAGTCGGATGGTACACCTCCAATGAGATTGACATCTTTATGAGGTTAGATCAAAAACCCATACCCTAGGTTGTTTTCTGACTCTATCCGATCTGCGAAGTTCTTGTGTATTTGAAGATTAATGGTATAGATTCATCATAGATGAACTATTTGTGTTCCATTAAGGACTTCGTGCCTTGAACAGTATTACTCCGATTTTCATCGAGTATCACTATCCTCCCACTGACCACTGCATATCGGTATTCCTCTCAGGAAAAACCGCATGGTGAGCAACAATTACATTGTTCTCATGTGAGATATATAAGTACTATACTTAAGGTTTCCCTTAGGATAACTTATATTGACACTTATCCAATTTGGGTCTTTAGTTGGTATCATCCAAACGTTATGCCTGGCATACCCAAATTATCAGGAATGAGAAACCACGTTTCTTTCCTGTTCATATCCTATATGATATCTGTCAAACAGATTTATATGGAACCTTATTCCAAATAAGTTTTTGCACTGTTAATACATATCCTGTAGAAGGTAAATAGTAGCTCAGAGCGACTCGTGATAAACCTTATTATGTCCAACAAAATTCGGTTTTAGTTCAGACACACCGTCTAACTGACGTGTCTTGAGAGGAGTCCTCATCTGAAAGAATACCATACTCTTTCATGTACGTATGAAACTTACTGCTTAAGTATTTTCCATTACGGTATTACCGTGGCGGAATAATACTATAGCCGATCTGTTTGTCTACTTCGTGTCGAAACTCTAAAGTTTCCGATCTGTGTTCTTCAAAAGAAACACATAACCACAACGTGATGTCACGAAATATTCATGTTAACATCTAGCCTAGCTAGATATGGGCCCACTTACTTCACCATGAATAGGGCTAACAGATCGGTGGCTCTTTTACTATTACCAAGTAAATAGTATTTTAGGTATTTAACCTAATAAACTAGATTCGTAGACCTTATTTGAATAGTCAAATCAGTCCTAGTACCCACTCTTTAAAAGTGAGGATATACGAGTCTTGTTTAATAAACTAGATTCGTAGACCTTATTTGAATAGTCAAATCAGTCCTAGTACCCACTCTTCAAAAGTGTGGATATACGAGTCTTGTTTAATTGTGTCCCAGACAACAATGCCACAAATAAGTCTCTATTGATCAAATCAATTTGAGCTATTAATTTGTCATTTTATATGTTTGAGATTTTTCTTTATATTCAAAATATAAATTATGTTATTTACATCCAATGTATTTATCTCAGTATCATCTTTATATATTGAAACACTTTAGTGTTCTAGAATATAAAGGTTTTATCCGCAATGGATTAAACACTGATATAGAGATAATGTCTCTAGTAAAACTAGTTACATAATAACATTTCCTAATTTAGGTACCTGCCCAAAGGGTAGTTCCCAAACTTAGGTATCTACGGTCGAAACAGCGACTTTCGTCCCGTTTCCGATTCGCAGAGTAATCTCGGCTTGAAGCCAGTATCCAGCTCACAGCGGATTCTGAACGTCAATACATATATTTTATGTACCACACTTAGTATTCAATTTCAATACTAGTAGTGAACATAACTTTGACAAATATTTTTAAAGTTAGAGCCTCGCCCTTTCTTTAATTCCTTCGTGTCTTCCATATCCAAATGGTAGTCACTTTGGGATATGTCAATTATCCTTTTCAATATTTCACAAACCTTTGGGTTTTAGAATATCAAAATGATGTGCACCTTGTGCTACATGCCCAATTGCAAACTTTGACTTTTCTCCACTAGAATAGTCAATTAATTCTCCAAGAATTATTAATTGCAACTTTAATACTTTTAAATCTAAAGATAGATTTATTATAAGTATATTAATTAAGCACTAAAGTCATCATCACATAAATCTTCCAAAGGCTTTATGCTCTACTATTTGCTTAATTATGGGCTTAGTCATAATAAGTTATTTTATCAAATAAATTAACCTATTATTAATTCCCAATTGAAAATTAAATCATTTAAAACATTTAATCCAAGGATTATATATTTTAAATATTCAACCTTTCAATTCTTTCATGATTTCAATAGTCCAACTATTTAATCAATTTAATAAGGTACTATTTATAATGATTACAATAATCCAATTTATTTAATCAACTATAATTTTGATATTGATTACTATAATCCAATTATAAAATCAACTATCATTTTAATTCAATTATATTGATTACTATAATCCAATTATAAAATCAACTATATATTGAATAAGTTTGTATATAGTCCAACTATATATATTTTTAAAAAACAACATAAAATATTAGTCTGACTAATACTTTTGATTAATATGACGAGTAAAATAAAATGAGCGTGTTTAGCGAGTAATTGAACGAATGTTGCAAATTCAATACTTGCCTCCCACTATTTTTCGTCAAGCCTCTAACCCTCTGTGGAGTACTCGGGAAACCGTGTTTCCTAGTGGGCTAGGATCCCATTAAATAACACACAACCCTGACTTTGGCCAATAAAAAGCTGTATGCTATTTAACTAGGTAGATCTCACAGATCAATTGGATCTCATCCAATTCCTAGATCCGGTTAGGTGGACATCCAAGTCCGAAACATATATACAATATATATGTCAATATATCCAATATATTTTCCTAACCCTATCCTCTGAATCATCTAGGCCATGGCTTTGGCCAAAAACAAACCTAATGATTCCAGTTAAGCGGGACCCATTGACGAGGAAAGTTTCGTAATCAATGTCCATGGACAAAAAGTGATCTGACTTTGGCCAATAAAAATCACGATTTGGACAAGACACCGATATCTAACAAAACTCTCATGATTCAAGTACATCCTAGATTGACAAAGGTCTTGACTTTGGTCAAAAACAAACCAATGCCAACTTCGGATCTTGAACAAGAATCATTCAATGGAAGGATATTTGCTTAATATATGTTGAGGGATTTTCGCATGCAAATTGGCTACCAATTTAATTATCTTTGTTAAGGTCTCATCATCATACACCCTTAAACATGCATTCTAAATACATAATAAAGCGAGTATGAAATAAAATAATAATGATATGCGGATGGATACTTACACATTGATCCTAGATCAAATCTCTCTCTTTCTCACTCAAGCTAGCACTTGTACTACTTCTACCCGTTACACTACACTTCTAAAGAAACCTCATATACATAGAGGGGAATAGGTGAGAAGAGAATACAAAGAGAAAGAAGGTGATAAGGCTGGACACGCAGGTCCAATTAATAAATCAAATTTATTACAACAATTTCTAAAATTGCCCACCCGACTAATATCCATCCGATATACGTTATTCATTCAACACAACCATGTATTCACACATACAAGCATGCTATCAATCAATCTAATCAAATTAATTAATCTGATAATTAAGTGATCATCCAATGTTCAAACAACGATTTGATTTTGTTCGAGTCAAACTCGTTTTTGCGAATAAGTACTCAAAGTACGAATTCATGAATTAAATTAAACTACATCATTAAATCAAATTTAACATGTATTTAATACTAATTCATTATTCAATTCCAAATTAAATATTGCACTTTATTTAATAAACCTTTACGATTTAAATTCCAAATTCAATCGCGTCGGGACTCAAAGTCCGATTAACGTCCAACGTCAATTTAATTCAAGTCTAATGGGCTTCAATTAATTTCTTTAGGCATGGGCTTCGGCAACCAAAGCCCAATAGTGGAATCACCCAAATGCCTTAGAAATCAATTTCGGCCCATTAGGCCCAATTAACATTAAAGGTTCATTAGTCGCAATTGGGCTTTATGGTTAAGGTTTTGGGCCCAATTGGATCCAATCCACTTGGCCTAAACCAAACTTGATAAATCAAGCCCAATAGCCCCAAATACAACAATTCAAGCCCAAATCCAATTTAAGCCTAAATAATTAAATACACTAATCCAATACGCAATTTAATTACCTAAAGTGCATTACATGATTAATCGACTAAAATCAATATTTTTAAAACACCAAATTAGTCCAATTAATCATACTTAATTCATTATTACATGTCAAACACACATAATGAAAAATCAAACCCATTTACATGCTTTCATGCTCTCGGCCAAGGAAGGTTATTTTGTCCGATTTGAATTCAATCCGATTAATTACACAATCGACAACGTATTAACTTCCCGAATGATTTCATACACATCCAATGTTCATAAAATCAAAATATACCAAGACATTTAGGGCATTTCACATTCGGCCAAGGTATGGAATTTAGGGTTTTGTTCAATTCAAAGTACAATCCAATTGACATTAAATTAACATCATCCTACATGATTTTAACTCATCCAATGAATCAAAATCAACAAAATTCCAATGATTCAAAATCAATATACATTCGGCCAAGGTGACAAGTTTGGGGAAAATAATTCCAAATCTATTTTCATCAAATTAGTCCAACCAAAATGAATTTAAACATGTTATAAGCATACTCAAACATTCAATTCATTCAAATCATGCTTAACAAACATTTACCCAAATTTTAAGCCCTACAAATTTCATGCTTGCAACTTTAGCTCTGATACCATTGTTGGTTTAATCTAAGGTCCCAAGATCAATAACAAGACATGAAACATGCATGAATACATCAACGGAGGTAGCGGAATACTCACATTGATCGGTTATGTCGATTTGAAGATGAATCAAGCCCAAAAACGTACTGCCTTTGAGAGCTCACTGCAGCAGTCCACTGCCTACAAAAACAGAAAATTAAGTGAAGAAATGGAGCTCCTAGCTTCGTCGGATGGATCCCGGCTCATGGGGGAACCTCCCTACCACCTTCGCAAGACTTGTAAGTGTGCTAGCACTTGATTTCTCACCATGAGAAACCACTCTTGCTTCCCTTTAGCTCACGCCCAAACTGGTTCAAAACCAGTGAAGAAATGGCCACCATTGCCGTGAGAGGAAGAGAGAATTTGAGAGAGAAGAAGTTTTGTGTTGTGTAATGGTTTTTTTTAATTAAAATGATTTACCAAAAATCAATTTATATTTATTCCATAATTCATTAAATTAATAATAAACTTATGACACAAATTCATGCAAAGGCTTAGAGTGTCAAACACTTCATTTCCATGCATTACCATTGAGTGCAATGTACACAATCTCCATGCAAAGCATTAGAGTGTCAAATAAGCATAATATGACATGTGTCATAGTTAATGCATATCTTGACATGTGTCATGTGGGCCCCACACGTTTCCCAATGAAAGTGGGCCCACGTGCACTCACGCGTTCGGGTTCGATATTTCCGAAATACCGAGCTTACGACGCGACGTTAATTCAATCGAATAATTTGACGTCGCTAACGAATTAATTCCAAACTAACTCGTTTGCCCGAATTAAAATCTAATTTTAATTACGCGTCGAAATCTAATTTCGTATAATATATCGAATATATTAATTCATCGATTAATTCCGAATTAATCGTTCTCTCTCTTTAGACGATATTTTATCCCGGATAAAATATCTCCGTTATTAATCCTAGATTAATTTTCTCTCTCTTCTATTATAATCCCAGATTATTCAAGAGTGCGAGTTGTGCGTCATCGGTGGATTATCGGGAAGTGACCCATGAGATCTCCGGATAATCTGGCAGTAAATACGGTCGTCGGAGTATCCGAATCACGTACGTACCAAGTACTACGTTCTACCGATTTACGAGACAAGGTCGACTCCTAGCAAAGCACCAAGTCTGCCCAGGTTCTCCAGACATATTCATCAAAGAATATCTAGATCTGTATCAAGCGTAGTATACAAATGTATTGTGCATATCGGCCCAGTATCGGATGGTCACGTGCTAGGGCTGGGGCTGGATAAGTGTCTGCCCCGTCCGAAACACATATCGGATGTCTGGTAACTAGTCTCTATAATCGGATATTCATGACCTGGTCATAATATCCCGATTGGATGCGCATCACTAAAAGAGCACTAATACCGTATCCTGCGTGACATCATCTCCATTATGACTGGAGTGATACTTCCGTCTCGACATCACATCCAATACACTACGACTCTCTGATAAACCCAGAAGTGGTGAACACAGAACCAGTTAAGATCCCCCACCACCAAAACCAAAGTTTACCGATTGTCGTAAGTATTAGCGATGTAAGTCTCAGGTTAAGACTATACACACCTACCTTGATTTCGGCCTCCCATAGACACCTAGTCATAATACCAATGGGATTCCGAAGGGTCTATCCAGAGCGAAGCTGTTTCCCGTACCATCGGTGAAACACGACCTCCTATCGCACTTGCACAAGTATCCAATACTTATATATATGAGAACTATGCCGTTGTGCCCTCACAACGCGCACAAGTGCAATACTAGCCTATTCCGCATTATCGATGTCCAGTCTCGATAATACTACGGCTAGGGATATTTAATGATTAATCCTTCGTGGACTGATACTGTCTCATATCATCTCAATCCAGGAACTAATCATAGGGACCTCTCTTCATTTATATATCTATGGTGATCTAATCACAAATGACGAGAGTGCAATTTCCTTGTTACATAGTTAATTTGCTACAACAACACAATGATCTGTGCAAATAGTGACGCTATGGGTCATTTTGTCCAACAGTGAGTCACCTGACTCATTCATTCCTTACATGCCTGGTTCATGGAAAAACATCTATTCTAAAAAATGAAGAGCTAAACAAATGGGTGTTTGTTATAAGTGTGCACGCTGTACGTGCAACACTCGTTGTCGTTCTTTAGGAATGATGTCCGATAATCATGAGGATAAAATATAATTCATTAGGGATGGACTGAGTAAATAGCCTTTTGATGATATATCATTGACTCTTGAGACTCATCCTAGTGGATATGTTCATCGTGAAATTCTCAGATTACACACATAATTTCATAAGGAAAGACAACCATACAGTCTCGGGAATCTGACTTTAAAAGACCCTGTTTGCCAATTTATAAGAAAATTGGATGGGAAGCCTATCCTCGACCCATAGAGGGCGTCCAAGCCGTTACTGGACGTAAAACAAGAGGAATATGTGAGCCACAATCACAACTACCAGTACATATTATTGCATTGATTTTCTTTACTTTAAATTATTTTTTTCCTTTACTTTTTGCCGGCAGTATCTAACTTTTTTGTTCACGATCTATTTTTCTGATAGTTGTCATTTTACAGATATTAGTTCATTTCTCACTCACCCTTTTCAGGAGCTATAAATTCAGCTCTTCATCTCCATTTCCTCAACACATCTAGCTAAGAGAGGTAGCACAAATGGAGAAAACTTCAAAACAACGATTCACTAATATTTGTGTATTTTGCGGAATTAGCTCCGGAACTAAACCAGAATTTGTTGAGGGAGCAAGAGAATTGGGTAGAGTTATGGCAAACAGAAATATGCACTTAGTATATGATGATGGCAATCTTGGATTGATGGGGTGTATTTCAAAAGTTGTACAAGAATGTGGAAGTCAAGTTTTGGGGATCATCCCAAAACCTTTAACAGAAAGCCACATCATCGGAAAATCAAATGGAGATGAATGTATTGTCCCAGGTATGTCTGAAAGACTCACTGAAATGATCAATCATGTTGATGCTTTCATTACTTTACCAGGTGGGCTCGGAACGTTGGAAGAAATATTCACTGTTGCGTCATGGGCAAACTTGAATATTCACCAAAAACCTCCCAAAACCAGTTGGTTTTAGAGCACTAGGTGTTAAGACAACCCGTCGGGCTTAATTGCTCGGATCTCAGATAAACAGTATCTAAAACATATCTTCAATCCATGTATTGAACTTGTTGTAGTTCTATAAGGTCCCAAGATCAAACAAGACATGAAATTATGTGTGAACACATCAACAGAGGTAGCGGAATACTCACATTGATCGGTAGAGTCGATTTGGAGATGATTCAAGCCCAAAAACGCACTGCATTGATCTCATCACTGCAACAGTCCACTGCCCTGCAAAACAGAAAAATTGGGTGAAGAAACGGAGCTCCAATCTTCGTCGGATGGATCCCGTCTCATGGGGGAACCTCCCTACCACCTTCGCAAGACTCGTAGTGTGCTAGCACTTGCGGTTTTCACCATGAAAACCCAACCCTTGCTTCCCAAAGTCACGCCCAAAAACCAGTCAAAAACAGTGAGCAGAATGTGTTTTGGCGTGAGAGAGAAGAGAGAATTTGAGAGAGAAAATGTGTATATTAATTAAAATGATTTACAAAAATCAATTTATATTTATGCCATAATTTATTAAATTAATAATAAATTTATGACACAACACATGCAATAGCTTAGAGTGTCAAACACTCAATTTCCATGCAATAACATTGAGTGCATTGTACACAATCTCCATGCAAAGCATTAGAGTGTCAAATAAGCATAACATGACATGTGTCAAAGTTAATGCATAACATGACATGTGTCATGTGGGCCCCACACGTTTCCAAATGAAAGTGGGCCCACGTGCACTCACGCGTTCGGGTTCGATATTTCCGAAATACCGAGCTTACGTCGCGACGTTAATTCAATCGAATTTAAATAAATAATTGCGCCTGCGAAATTATTATTTACGTCGCTAACGAATTAATTCTAAATTAACTCGTTTGCCCGAATTAAATCTAATTTTAATTCCGCGTCGAAATCTAATTTCATTTAATATATCGAATATATTAATTCATCGATCAATCCAAATTAATCGTTCTCTCTCTTTAGACGACATTTTATCCCGGATAAAATATCTCCGTTATTAATCCTAGATTAATTTTCTCTCTCTTCTATTATAATCCCAGATTATTCAAGAGTGCGAGTTGTGCGTCATCGGTGGATTATCGGGAAGCGGACCCATGAGATCACCGGATAATCTGGCAGTAAATACGGTCGTCGGAGTATCCGAATCACGTACGTACCAAGTACTACGTTCTACCGATTTACGAGACAAGGTCGACTCCTAGCAAAGCACCAAATCTACCTAATTCTCTGGACATATCCATTTAAGAATATTAAGATCTGTATCAAGCGTAGTATACAATTGTATTGTGCGTATCGGTCCAGTATCGGATAGTCACGTGCTAGGGCTGGGGCTGGATAAGTGTCTGCCCCGTCCGAAACACATATCGGATGTCTGGTAACTAGTCTCTATAATCGGATATTCATGACCTGGTCATAATATCACGATTGGATGCGCATCACTTAAGAGCACTAATACCGTATCCTGCGTGACATCATCTCCATTATGACTGGAGTGACATTCCGTCTTGACATTACATCCAATACACTACGACTCTCTGATAAACCCAGAAGTGGTGTACGCAGACCGGTTAAAGCCCTGTACCACCAAGAGCAAAGTCTATCGATTATCGTAAGTTAGCGATGCAAGTCTCAGGTTAAGACTATACACACCTACCTTGATTTTCGGCCTCCCATAGACACCTAGTCATAATACCAATGGGATTCCGAAGGGTCTATCCAGAGCGAAGCTGTTTCCGTAACATCGGTGAAACACGACCTCCTATCGCACTTGCACAAGTATCCAATACTTATATATATGAGAACTATGCCGTTGTGCCCTCACAACGCACACAAGTGCAATACTAGCCTATACCGCATTATCGATGTCCAGTCTCGATAATACTACGACTAGGGATATTTAATGATTAATCCTTCGTGGACTGATACTGTCTCATATCATCTCAATCCAGAAGAAACTAATCATAGGGACCTCTCTACATTCATATATCTATGGTGATCTAATCACAAATGATGAGAGTGCAATTTCCTTGTCACATAGTTAATTTGCTACAACAACACAATGATCTGTGCAAATAGTGACGCTATGGGTCATTTTGTCCAACAATCTCCCACTTGGCACATAGCCAGTCACTCAAGTGTCCCACACCCGAACTATGTACTGTTCGCTCAAATTGCTGAGGAAAAGTTTTCGTCAGCGGATTGTTCGATTATCGTTTGACGCGATTTATACGATCATCACATCGCACGATGTATGATCCGAACGAATCAGATGATATAGAAGTATATATCTGGATCGTCGATGAGACCTTTAATTCTTTAGCCTTGTGCTGACGCCTAGCTCAGCTGCTAACAGAACTATATCTAATCTAATTAGATTTACTTTTGACCCAAAAGACTTCTATTGCTGCCTCAGCTGCAGCAATAATCCGCATTTGTGGTTATTCGGCAACAGTTATCTTGCTTGGACGATTTCCAGCTCACTGTCCCGGTGTTCAAACTTTATAGTACCGTAGTATTTAATCGTTTGGAAACTTGCTGCAGTGATCCCAGTCACTTCAAGTTCTCATTCTCCATAGTAAAGATAGCATCTTTAGTTCTCAGAGATACTAACAGATGTTCTTAACTTCAATCCAGTGACTATCACTTGGATTGACTCGATGTGACTCCATATGCTCGAAGCGTATGAGACACCAATACAAGTACATTTTAAATGTACACTTTCCCAGAGAGTGTACAACTTACCCAAATCTATCCCAGTAGATTTTTATTCCTTGAATAAAGGTGTTACTCCCCAGAATTCTACGGAGGAATTTCTATTGAAAGAATATCTAGGAAAACCAAGCTTTCACCAATTGTTTTATGGGAATTTCACTGTCAGTGCGCTCTCCCACTAACTCCTTATATACACAAGAATTATTTCGTTTTGAGTCAAATCATAAACCATTATGATTATTTCAAAACGACAGTTCCAAGAAAACCTTATGCTTGCATTGATCCAAAACATGGATCGAATAACCCGCAAACCTTGTTGTCGGTTATACAAAATCGTCAGGATGTTGTAAACATCCTCCAAAAGGTATCCTTTTCAGGAAAGCGATTTTGATTTGTAACTGACATATTTCATAAATGAAATATACAGTTATCAACAAGCATCTTCAAAATGGATTACTATGGCAAACAGGTAAAAAGGGTTGAACCGTTATTAACACAATGTTGATAACGATACATTTTTCGTCAAAAGCCTAGCTTTGTACGTTGGTATGTTGCCTTCCATGTATGTCTTCCTTGAGACGTTTAACGTACCATAGGCAACAATGCCTTATGGTACAAACAACTAGTATCCAAAATACTGTTATACATGGAATCCATTTCGGATTCATGGCACTTTGCCATAACAGAGAGTCGATACCTTGTATCACTTCCTCAAAACGAGTCGGATGGTTACAATCCATAAGATTAACATCTTTATGAGGTTAGAGCAGGAAACCCATACCCTAGGTTGTTTTCTGACTCTATCCGATCTACGAGTTTCTTGTGTATTTGAAGGTTAATGGTATAGTTTCATCATAGATGAACTATTGTGTTCCATTAAGGACTCGTGCCTTGAATAGTATTACTCCGATTTTCATCGAGTATCACTATCCTCCCACTGACCACTGCATATCGGTATTTCTCTCAGGAAAACCGCATGGTGAGCAACAATCACATTGTTCTCATGTGGGATTTATAAGTACTATACTTAAGGTTTCCCTTAGTTAACCTACCATTAGGATAACTATATTGGCACTTATCCAATTTGGGTCTTTTAGTTTGGTATTATCCAAACGTCATGCCTGGCATACCCAAATTATCAGGAATGAGAAACCCGTTCTTCTCTTCATATCCTATATGACATCTGTCAAACAGATTTTTCATGGAACCTTATTCTAAATAAGTTTTGCACTGTTAATACATATCCTGTAGAGGAAAATAGTAGCTCATAGCGACTCATGATAAAACCTTATCAGTCCAACAAAATTCGGTTTTAGTTCAGACACACCGTCTAACTGACGTGTCTCGGGAGGAGTCCTCACATGAAAGAACACCGTACTCTTTCATTTATATATGAAACTTACTGCTTAAGTATTTTCCATTTTCGTTCTTACCGTGGCGGAATAACACTATAGTCGATCTGTTTGTTTTATTCGTGTCGAAACTTCAAAGTTTCCGATCTGTGTTCTTCAAAAGAAACACATAACCACACGTGATGCTATCCGTTAAGGTCACGAAATATTCATGTTCACATCTAGCTAGCTAGATATGGGCCCACTTAATTCACCATGAATAGGGCTAACAGATCGGTGGCCACTTTTACTATTACCAGTAAATAGTATTTTAGGTATTTAACCTATTAAACTAGATTGGTAGACCTTATTTGAATAGTCAAATCAGTCCTAGTACCCACTCTTAAAAGGTGTGGATATACGAGTCTTGTTTAATTGTGTCCTAGACAACAATGCCACAAATAAGTCTTCATTGATCAAATCAATTTGAGCTATTTATTTGTCATTTATATGTTTGAGTTTTATTATATTCAAATACAAATTTGTTATTTACATCCAATGTATTATCTCAGTATCATCTTTATATAATGAAACGCTTTAGTGTTCTAGAAATATAAGGTTTTATCCGTATCGGATTAAACACTGATATAGAGATATGTCTCTAGTCAAACTAGTTACATTATAACATTTCCTAATTTAAGTACATACCCTAAGGGTAGTTCCTAAACTTAGGTATCTACGGTCGAAACAGCGACTTTCGTTCCCGTTTCCAATTCGCAGAGAAATCTCGGCTTGAAGGCAGTATCCAGCTCACAGCGGATTCTGAACGTCAATACATATATTTTATGTACCACATAAGTATTTAAAATCTAATTTAATACTAGTTGTGAACATAACTTTGACAAATATTTTAAAGTTAGAGCCTCGCCCTTTCTTTAATTCCTTCGTGTCTTCCATATCCAAATGGTAGTCACTTTGGGATATGGCAATTATTCCTTTCAATATTTCACAAACCTTTGGCCAAGCCTTGGGTTTCGGAATATCGAAACGATGTGCACCTTGTGCTACATTCCCAATTGCAAACTTTGACTTTCTCCACTAGAATAGTCAATTAATTCTCCAAGAATTGTTAATTGCAATTTTAATACTTTTAAATCTAAAGATAGATTTATTATAAGTATATAATTAAGCATAAAGTCATCATCACATAAATTTCAAAGACTTTATGCTCTACTATTTGCTTAATAATGGGCTAGTCATAATAAGTTATTTTATCAAATAATTAACCTATATTAATTCCCAATTGAAAATTAAATCATTTAAAACATTTAATCCAAGGATTATATTTTAAATATTTAACTTTTAAATTCTTTCTTGATTTCAATAGTCCAATATTTAATCAAATGATTAAGGTACTATTTATTATAATGATTACAATAATCCAATTATTTAATCAACTATAATTTTAATATTGATACTATAATCCCATTATAAAATCAACTATCATTTTAATTCAATTATATTGATTACTATAATCCAATTATAAAATCAACTATATATTGAATGAGTTTGTATATAGTCCAACTATTATATAAATTTTTTAAAACAACATAAAATATTAGTCCGAATAATACTTTTGATTAATATGACGAGTAAAATAAAATGAGCGTGTTTAGCGAGTATTCGAACGAATGTTGCAAATTCAATACTTGCCTCCCACTATTTTTCGTCGAGCCTCTAACCCTCTGTCGAGTACTCGGGAAAACCGTGTTTCCTAGTGGGCTAGGATCCCGTTAAAGTATCACACAATCTTGACTTTGGCCAACAAATTGTATGATAGTTAACTAGGTAGATCTCGAAGATCAATTGGATCCCATCCAACTCCTAGATCCAGTAGGTGGACATCCAAGTCCCCAACATATATCTTATATATGCCTATATATCGAATATATACCCTAACCATTTTCCTCTGAATCAACTAGGCCTTGGCTTTGGCACAACAAACCTAGTGATCCCAGTCAAGCGCGACCCATTGACATGGAAGCTTCGTAATCAATGTCAATGGACAAGAAGTGGTCTTGACTTTGGCCAACAAACCACAACTTGGACAGACACCGATATGGACAAAGCCTCGTGATTAAAAACACATCTTTGACGGACAAGGGCTTGACTTTGGCCAAAACCCCTGCCAATCTCGGATCTTGAGTAAGAATCAATCAATGGAAGGAAAATAAACGCTTTGATATTTAAAGAGGTTGTTCGCGTGCAAATGGCTACCAATTTAATTATCTTGTTAAGGTCTCATCATCATACACCCTTAAACATGCATTCTAAATACATAATAAAGCGAGTATGAAAATAAAATAATAATGATATGCGGATGGATACTTTACACATTGATCCTAGATCATATCTCTCCCTTTCTCACTCAAGCTAGCACTTGTACTACTTCTACCGTTACACTACACTTCTAAAGAAACCTCATATACATAGAGGGGAATAGGTGAGAAGAGAATACAAAGAGAAAGAAGGTGATAAGGCTGGGACACGCAGGTCCAATTTAATAAATCGAATTTATTACAACAATTTCTAAAATTGCCCACCCATCTAATATCCATCCGATATACATTATTCATTCAACACAACCACGATTCACACACATAAGCATGCTATCAATCAATCAATCAAATTATGAATCTGATAATTAAGTGATCACCAATGTTCAAACAACGATTTGATTTGTTCGAGTCAAACTCGTTTTGCGAATAAGTACTCAAAGTACGAATTCATGATTAAATTAAACTACATAATTAAATCCAATTAATATGTATTAATACTAATTCACTATCCAATTCCAAATTAAAATATTGCACTTTATGTTAAAAAACCTTTTACGATTTAAATTCCAAATTCAATCGCGTCGGGACTCAAAGTCCGATTAACGTCAAACGTCAATTCAATTAAAGTCCAATGGGCTATTGATTGATTTCTTAGGCGTGGACTTTGGTCAACTCGGGTCAAACCGATAACCAAAGTCCAATCCGGGATTTACCCCATAAGCCCATAAATCAATCTGGCCCATTAGCCCAATTGAACTTTAAAGGGTCATTAAGTCGCATTGGGCTTTATGGTCAAGGTTTGGGCCCATTGGATCCAATCCACTTGGCCTAAACCACAACTTGATAAATCAAGCCCAAAAGGCCCAATTACAACATTAAATTCTAATTTCCAAAATTAGGCCCAATTAATTAAATCCAAAAATCCAAATTTCACAATTTAATTACCAAAAGTGCCATTATATGATTAATCGACTAAATCGATATTTCCGAAGCACCAAATTAGTCCAATTAATCATGCTTGATTCATTATTACATGTCAAACACACATAATGAAAAATCAACCCATTTACATGCTTGCTAAGTCTCGGCCAAGGGAGTGATTTCATGTCCAATTCGGTTTCAATCCAATTAATCCGCAATCGACATTAAATACATATCCGAATGATTTTCAATACATCCAATTATCAAAATCAAAATATACCAAGACATCAAGGGCATATGTCATTCGGCCAAACACATGGGAATTTAGGGTTTATGTTCAATTCAAAGTACAATACAATTGACATTAAATTAACATCATCCTACATGATTTTAACTCATCCAATGAATTAAAATCAACAAAATTCCAATGATTCAAAATCAATTTTGCATTCGGCCAAGGCATATAATTTGGGGAAAATAATTCCAAATCATTTTTCATCAAAATTAGTCAAACCAAAATGAATTTAAACATGTTATAAGCATACTCAAACAAACAATTCATTCAAATCATGCTCAACAAACATTTACCCAAATTTTAAACCCTACAAATTTCATGCTTGCAACTTTAGCTCATGATGCCATTGTTGTTAGTTCTATAAGGTCCCAAGATCAAACAAGACATGAAAATTATGTGTGAACACATCAACGGAGGTAGCGGAATACTCACTTGACGGTAGAGTCGATTTGGAGATGATTCAAGCCCAAAAAACGCACTGCCATTGATCTCATCCTGCACAGTCCACTGCCCTGCAAAACAGAAAAGTGGTGAAGAAACGGAGCTCCAATCCTTCGTCGGATGGATCCCGTCTCATGGGGGAACCTCCCTACCACTTCGCAACACTCGTAGTGTGCTAGCACTTGCGGTTTTCACCATGAAAAACCCAACCTTGCCCTTCCCAAAGTCACGCCCAAAACAGTCAAAAACAGTGAGCAGAATGTGTGTTTTTTTTGCGCGTGGAGAGAAGAGAGATTTGAGAGAGAAAAATGTGTATATTAATTAAAATGATTTTTAAAAACCAAAAATCAATTATATTTATGCCATAATTATTAAATTAATAATAAATTTATGACACAACACATGCAAAGCTTAGAGTGTCAAACACTCATTTCCATTGCAATTAACATTGGAGTGCATTGTACCACTATCTCTACATGCAAAGCATTAGAGTGTCAAATAAGCATAACATGACAGTGTCAAAGTTAAGCATAACATGACATGTGTCATGTGGGCCCCACACGTTTCCAAATGAAAGTGGGCCCACGTGCACTCACGCGTTCGGGTTCGATATTTCCGAAATACGAGCTTACGTCGCGACGTTAATTCAATCGAATTTAAATAAATAATTGCGCCTGGCGAAATTATTATTTACGTCGCTAACGAATTAATTCTAAATTAACTCGTTTGCCCGAATTAAAATCTAATTTTAATTCCGCGTCGAAATCTAATGTTTCATTTAATATATCGAATATATTAATTCATCGATCAATTCCAAATTAATCGTTCTCTCTCTTTAGACGACATTTTATCCCGGATAAAATATCTCCGTTATTAATCCTAGATTAATTTTCTCTCTCTTCTATTATAAGCCCAGATTATTCAAGAGTGCGAGTTGTGCGTCATCGGTGGGATTATCGGGAAGCGAAAAACCATGAGATCCCCGGATAATCTGGCCAGTAAATACGGTCGTCGGAGTATCCGAATCACGTACGTACCAAGTACTACGTTCTACCGATTACGAGACAAGGTCGACTCCTAGCAAAGCACCAAATCTACCTAATTCTCCGGACATATCCTTTAAGAATATTAAGATCTGTATCAAGCGTAGTATACAATTGTATTGTGATATCGGTCCAGTATCGGATAGTCACGTGCTAGGGCTGGGGCTGGATAAGTGTCTGCCCCGTCGAAACACATATCGGATGTCTGGTAACTAGTCTCTATAATCGGATATTCATGACCTGGTCATAATATCACGATTGGATGCGCATCACTTAAGAGCACTAATACCGTATCCTGCGTGACATCATCTCCATTATGACTGGAGTGACACTTCCGTCTCGACATTACATCCAATACACTACGACTCTCTGATAAACCCAGAAGTGGTGTACGCAGAACCGGTTTAAAGCCCTGTACCACCAAGAGCAAAGTCTATCGATTATCGTAAGTATTAGCGATGCAAGTCTCAGGTTAAGACTATACACACCTACCTTGATTTCGGCCTCCCATAGACACCTAGTCATAATACCAATGGGATTCCGAAGGGTCTATCCAGAGCGAAGCTTGTTTCCGTACCATCGGTGAAAACACGAACTCCTATCGCACTTGCACAAGTATCCAATACTTATATATATGAGAACTATGCCGTTGTGCCCTCACAACGCACACAAGTGCAATACTAGCCTATACCGCTTATCGATGTCAGTCTCGATAATACTACGGACTAGGGATATTAATGATTAATCCTTCGTGGACTGATACTGTCTCATATCATCTCAATCCAGGAACTAATCATAGGGAACCTCTCTACATTCATATATCTATGGTGATCTAATCACAAATGATGAGAGTGCAATTTCCTTGTCACATAGTTAATTTGCTACAACAACACAATGATCTGTGCAAATAGTGATGCTATGGGTCATTTTGTCCAACAGAACTTTGGGCCAGTGGCCCCAAACCAATTTGTTTTAGAGAACTAGGTGTTAAGACACCCCGTCGGGCTTACTTGCCGGATCTCACATAAACAGTGTCTGATTTCCTTAACTTTCTTTTTAACCCTTGTAACGAGCTTTGGGCCAGTAATTCCTAGACCTGTTGGCCTTAGGGTACTAAGTGTTAAAACACCCATTCAGACTTAATTGCTCGGTTAGAAAGGCTATGAAACAAACTTTTTTCAAACTTCTCCTTTTTTTTCTTTTTCTTTTTCTCTTTTTTTTTTGCATAATAATAAAAAAAAAATCATTGCTTTAGGTGTTACCTCCAACAAATTAGAGAACTGAATATTACAGAATTTTCAATCACCACCCATGGTCATATGTTACCATATTGTTGATAATATCTGCCAGACGAGCATATAAAGATCAAATTTAATCAATGTTATGGAGAATTCACAAATTTAAATGATTCAAAAGGAAAAGAACGATAAATAACTTGTTACGAATTATATTGAGATGCGTCTTAGGAGTGAAAACTCCTTACACAACCACCTCTGAACAACAATTCACGTGGTTTAGAAAATAAATTAGTTGTTAGTTTGTGTGTATATATATATGTATATATATTTTTACACACAAAATAACAATATAGTAAAAACTAACATCAATGAAACAGACATAAACATGAAAATTATTTATTTCCTAAACTATCATCTCCCCCCAACCAAAATGAGACAGTGTCCCCAATGTTTAAAGAAAGAAATAAAGAGTTTAGAAGATATCACCTGGTTATTGTGGAATTGACTTTATAACTAAAGATTACAGATTAAGGTCCAGGTTTACTTTGCGCTTTTTGCCACGATCGTTACCAGACCAGTTCAACTTGGAAGAATATGGTCGATTTTTGGTTCATAAGCTAAGAGTTGGTCAATTAAATCATCAGTTGTTCGTGCAGTTAGGAAGATATCTCTTACCGGTTTTGAAATAAACCCATTCCTTTTGGCATCTTCAAGAAATACAAAAAGAAAATCGAAAACTCCATTAACATTAAACAGCCCAATAGGTTTTGGTGAATATTCAAGTTTGCCCATGACGCAACAGTGAATATTTATTCCAACGTTCTGAGCCCACCTGGTAAAGCAATGAAAGCATCCGTATGATTGATCATTTCAGTGAGTCTTTCAACATACCTAAGACAATACATTCTTCTCCATTTGATTTTCCGATGATGTGGCTTTCTGTTAAAGGTTTGGGATGATCCCCAAAACTTGACTTCCACCTTCTTGTACAGCTTTTGAAATACACCCCATCAATCCAAGATTTCCACCGCCATATACTAAGTGCATATTTCGTTTTGCCATAACTCTACCCAATTCTTTTGCTCCCACAACAAATTCTGGTTTAGTTCCGGAGTTAGTTCCACAAAATAAACAGATATTAGTGAATCGTCGTTTTGAAAGTTGTCTCCATTTGTGCTACCTCTCTTTGCTAGATGTTTGAGGAAGGGAGATGACGAGCTGAATTTATAGATCCTGAAAAGGGTGAGTGAGAAATGCACTAATATCTGCAAAATGACAACTATCAGAAAATAGATCGTGAACAAAAAAGTTAGATACTGTCGGCAAAAAGTAAGGGAAAATAGTAATTTAAAGTAAAGAAAATCAATGCAATAATATGTACTGGTAGTTGTGATTATGGCTCACATCTTCCTCTGGTTTTACGTCCAGTAACGTCTTGAACGCCCTCTATGGGTCAGGGATTAGCTTCCCATCCAATTTTCTTATAAATTTGCAAATATGGTCTTTTAAAGTCAGATTCGCGAGACTGTATGGTTGTCTTTCCTTATGAAATTGTGTGTGTAATCTGAGAATTTCACGATGAACATATCCACTAGGATGCGTCTCAAGAGTCAATGATATATCATCAAAAGGCTCCTTACTCAGTCCATCCCTAATGAATTATATTTTATCCTCACGATTATCAGACATCATTCCTAAAGAACGACAACGAGTGTTGCACGTACAGCGTGCACACTTATAACAAACACCCATTTGTTTAGCTCTTCATTTTTTAGAATATGTGCTTTTCCCTAAACCATGCATGTAAGGAATGAATGAGTCATGTGACTCACCTGTCAAACGAACCATTGCTTCGATTACCCAACGAATATCACTAGAAATACCATGAATCATAAGAATTCTCATTCTTTCTGTGCGGGCTTTGTAAATTTTAATCAGAGCATTTCGGGGAAGTGCAGGAAAATATTTATGGAGGGTTGCGAGAGTTTCTTCTGTGCCTTGGTTTATAGGGTATCAGTATTTTTAGGAAACTGAAATTACCGACTTGAGTCACGAAGTAATGTTATCCGTTGCTTTACCGGGGTGTGAGTTAAATAAAAGAACAAAAACACTGCAAAACAAAGAAAAATGGAAATTACATAAATATTAAACAGAACATGAAAGAAACTACATCAATCAAGGTATATTAGGTCTGATAGGAAAATGTTTCTTGAAATTTTGAGTACTCCAAAAAGGGTTTCAGACGCTGTCCATTAACTTTAAATACATCACCGTCCCTAGGATTCTCAATGTTAATAGCCCCGTATGGGTAAACATGTTTCACAATAAATGGGCCACTCCATTTGGATTTTAACTTTCCAGAAAATAAATGAAGACGAGAATTATAAAGTAAAACCTTTTGACCAACCTCAATATTTTTTGTGAAATTCGACTATCATGAAAGGCTTTAGTTTTAGCTTTAAGATTTTTGTATTCTTATATGAATCATTCCTTAATTCTTCAAGTTCATTTAGTTGTAATTTACGTTCATGACCAGCATTTTCAAGGTTTGAATTAAATACTTTAATAGTCCAAAATGCTTTATGCTCAAGTTTACAGGCAAATGACAAGGTTTTCCATAAACTAGACGATAGAGATACTACCCAAGGATGTTTTGAAAGCTGTTCGATTGCCCAGAGTGTTGGTTTCTATAATATGTCCCAAGGAAAGATTAAGCATATGAATTAATAAATGAATATATATTAAACTTTGAAGTATGGCGGAATCATACTTACATTGCTTTGTTGATGAAGAAAATCAAACCAAATGGAAGCTCCAAGTTTTGGTTGATTCGGCCAAGAGGAGAAAAAGGTGGAAAGCTCCAAGCTTTGTGTATTCCAAGCTCTTTGATGGTTTCCCTATCACCTCCTTTGATCCTGAATGTGCTAGCAAATGGAGAAAGGAAAATCAAATCTTCTTTGCCGTTCAATGGAGTTCACGGCATTTTGGGAGAGAGCGGAGAGATTTTTGTGTGTATAGATTTTTGTTACCAAAAAATCAATTATATTTATGTCATAATATTTATTAAATAATAATAAATTTATGACACAAACCATG
>SKCR01037351.1:0-84458 GCA_019454045.1 Zanthoxylum bungeanum | reverse complement strand
AGAAAATGACAGATCAGATCAGACAATTAACAGAAAACCAGAACATCATACCTCAAGAATCAGTTTCAGATGACACTGATGAAGCTTCGAGAACCCAGAAATCCACAATGACACCTTAATAAAAGAGGAGGCTGAGGAGAATCAAGAACCAGAGGTATCAGTTCAGGAACCCGAACCGACAAAGTGTCGATTTGATTTTTATTATTCAGATTCTGACGAGGATGAAACTGAGCTGTTTGTACCAACTGCATCAAAAATTGAGGATGGAATTCTGTATCCTCAAAATGAAGATCTTGGAGATTCCATTGCACAAATGTTTGATGAAGATCTACCTGAGCCAATCATTTCAACCAGATCAGAGGATGAAGACCTAAAATCTAACATTTCTCCTCAGGTTGAAAATTTTGAAACATGTATTTCACAGATGACAGATGAAGAGCTGAATGCAGAAATTTTCAAATACATCTGTGAAGAAAAGATGGAGCAAGAAACAGAGCAAATGGAGGAGCAAATGTCTGACTTTATTAAAGATCCAGAGCATTCAGGAAAAACATCGCTGTTTTGGGGAGTACAAACAAAGATATCAACCAGAAGCTTGACAGAATGGAATTCCATTCCAAGTCAAGCACCATACAAGACCTCCTGATTTTCTTTCTTTCTTTTCAGGAATCACTGGAGCAACAAAGATAAAAAATGTGGCACAAGCACTGAATGAGACAAAAAATTTTTTGCCACTTTACCGTTGGAAGAGACCCTTCAAAAGCAACGCTCACGGGATTGTCTTTGATCGGACATCCAAAACGACGCTGAAACCTCCTTGACAGATAGATTTCAGTCACGTCTGGCTGAAGACGAAAAATTTAGCGCTAGTAGGGAGGCAACCCAATTAACCAGGTATTATCTTCTTAATTCTCCTTTTATCTTGATTTTTAGTTTTTGTGTTTTAGTCCAAAATTTTTCGAAAAATACAAAAAAATTAAAAAATTAATAAAAACAAAGGGCATATTTAAAGTTAGGTGATGGTTTGGTGTCTTCCTTCACTCACTACCTTTTTATAAGGAAAAGCTGTGGAGGCACCTAGATAATCATTCACTTGTAGCGTGTTGTGAGACAGACTAGTTTGGAGGACTCGTTGTTTATTCCTGACAACAAGCGATAAGAGCCTAAGGGGCTAGGGTACTTAAGTGAGCCTCGCTCCACCTTCCCTCTGGGGAATCTACAACGGGAAGTCCATTCGACAGTTAGTCACACACCATAAACTGAGTCTTTGATTAAACTTTTAAAAAAAAACATGTAAATTATAGTTTTATGACTAGTAGAAATATGTGGTTGTTATGTTGACTAAAAAGATGAAATTGGTAAGAAATAGCTGTGTAAGGAGTTTCCACTCCTGAGACGTATTTCAAACCTAATTCAAAACAAGTTAATTTTTGTTTATTCACTTTTGAATTATTAAATCTGTAAATTCTCATAAAACTGACTAAAATGAATCTTCATATACTTAGTTAGCAGATATTATCAACATACATAGTAACATACAGACATGAAATGTAATTAAAAAGTTTGTAATATTCCGTGCTCTAGTTTAATTGGAAGAAGCATTTATAATTAGTGATGGAATAAAAAAAAAATAATAATAATAATACATCTGAGATCCGAGTTATAAGTCTGTAAGGGTATTTTAATACCTAATGCCCTAAAACCAACTGGTTTGGGAGTCATTGGCCCAAAGCTCGCTACATGGATCAAAAATGATGAAATAAAAATATATATATATAAATATCTGAAGTCTGAGTAATTAAGTCCATAGGGGTGTTTTAACACCTGATGCCCTAAAGCCAACTGGTTTGGGAGTCACCGACCCAAAGCTCGCTACATAGATGGAAGGTATTGTATATAAATAAAAAATAGAGAAAAGAAAAAATCAAAGAAAAAATCAGAAAAATCAGAAAATTTATTCCATTACTACAAAAGGTGTGAAATCTGATAAAACTTTAGGACAAAAATATTACTCTCTTATCAACTGCACTTATGACTGTTATGGGCGAAATGAGTTGTTTAATATTATGTTGGCTGTGTATATGGAGAATGGTAAAAATAATATGAGAATTTACTTATTCAGTAATTTAAAATGAAACAAAACAACTAATAACTTGGAGTAGAAGTTTCACATGATTAGTCACTAACTTCTTTATTTCTCTTGTCTTTTTGCTTTTGTGTGCATTAGTTTCACTACCTTTTTACTTTTGTAATATGTTTGTGGGTATCATTGCTGTAAACCTTCACGAGACTACAACTCGTCCACTAGGGACACCTAGGGGTTTAAAGGCTTGTTATATGCTAAATGCAATCGTGATCCCTACGAAAGTGGCTTAGTTAAATTTTATTATGTTATTTTATTTTGTATTTTGCTCGAGGACTAGCAAAATGTTAGGTTTGGGGGTGTGATGAGTGATAAATGTATCACTATTTCCCACTCATTTAACTTAATATTTTGTATAGTTTCTTGAGTTTTGTGAATATTTTGATGTGTTTTGTGTTATTTTGCAGATAAATAAAGTTTCAGGACATTCTGGAGGTGATTTGGAGCAAAACTGTGAAATTTGGTGAAATTTGGCAAAAAGGGTATTTTGGTAATTTTGGACGTCCCGACACAAAAGGTATTTTGGTAATTGTCCCGACACCGAAATAAAATTTCAAGACATTCTGGAGGTGATTTGGAGCAAAACTGTGAAATTTGGCAAAAGGGGTATTTTGGTAATTTTGGACGTCCCGACGCAAAGGGTATTTTGGTAATTTTGGGCGTCTGCCACGTGTCAAAGATTCAACGAGCCGTCTTTTTTAGCACACCACGCCACGTGTCGAAATTTCAGCGATTCAAGAAATAATAATAATAAAAAATAAAAATCAGAAAAATAATAAAAAATTCAAAAATCAAAAAATAATAATAAAAAATTAGATTTTTTTGCCTATAAATAGATTTCGAATTTTTAGTTTCAAATGTACCTCTTCCTCTGAAATCCTTATAAATAAATTGAGAGTTCTTCATATTTTCTTCTTTTATTCAGTTTTATTTACGCTTTGTAGTAGTAATTCTATCCATCCATGAGGGGTAACGTCTCTATGCTGAGGTAATAAGGTAATTCTTTTACTTTTTCTATTTAGATTAATCTCCCTTAAAATATGATATATAAACTATTTAAAATCAGATTAATAAAGGATACCGCCATTCCGGACGGTTGGTTATTTAATTTAATCTGGTTAACCTGACTTAATGAGGATACCGCCACACTGGACGGTTGGTTTAAGTTTATATTTCTGTTCCGCCTTATGGCTGGTATATTTGAATTTGACTTAATCAGGATACCGCCATTCTGGACGGTTGGTTTAAAATATCACAAGTTAATATATTATTATTTTATGGGAGATATCTAAATAGTATATAGTAGAAGTTATTTCCTTTTACCTTAGCATTTCATTTATTTATTTTAATTACTTTCTGCAATTTCATTTTCTGTCTTTTAAGTTTATATCAGCTTTAGTTATGTGTTGTAACTAAGTTAGTATTCTAGGGTGTGATGATTTCTAATATCACCGGATTAAAAAGGGTTAGATTATAGTTGGGGTAATTAAAAGAGTTATTTGTTGAGTCATAATCTTAATGCTTTTTATTAACCGATCACTAATAAAATTGATTAGGTAAACTTAAAATGAACTAGACATAGGGATTTTAAGTTTAAAACCTTAGTCTCAACAACCCACGATCTTCTTTAAGGATAGATAAACCTTTAATAGATTTCCTTACAGGATAGGAATATACCTGTTGGGCGGGGGTAATCAATAATTGGAATTCAATCTTAATGAATCTAGGTAATTTAATTGACATAGACATATGGTTCAATTGGATTATAACTAGGTATTTGTAAATGATCATTCGAAAGAGGCTTTTACATAATTTAGTATTCCAGATTAATAATTCAATAATTTACCCAACTATGATTTAACTACTTCATCTTTTTAAATATATTAGAAAGAATCACAACCCTGGATCTTTGTGTTTTTATTATTTTCCTTAGTATTTTCTTTTGTTATTTTATGTATTTTAGTTAAAGAAAACCACAATCAACCAAAATCTATTCCCTTCTCACTCAATTAGATATTTGTAAATAAATAGTATCAACAATTAATAACAATAGTAGGAATTAAGTCCTCGTGGGATCGATATTTTTATACTACTTGAACGATACGTGCGCTTGCGTTATACGTGTGTGTTTACGCCGGTCATGGATGGTTGGCCAAAAATAGCCATGTATCCTCAAAAGCCACATCATCTTTGTTCCTGCCTGATGAACACCACATACTATTTCATGCATTTGCTTCATTACTTCTATAACATTAAAAAATTTATGCTTGAACTTTGAGTCTATGAGGAACTATTTCATTTGGATTCTCCAGGTACTTGAATTCTTCTATCCAATCTCCCACTACTTCGATATCAATATTGAAGACTTCCACATTAATTCCTCCCTCTCCAATGGAAGGATGTGAAAGTTTCTGAATGAGGAATGGTTTATTTGTGAGCTCCTTTAAAATTTTTATACCAGAAGCAATTTGTGCTAGCTGATCCGCATCCCCTATTATTCTCTCTTGGAACATGCTGGAATGTCACTTCTTCCAAAGACTCCAGTACTTGTATGTCAGCTATGAAATAAGAAGCCAATGAAAAACTATTGCACTTATATTCTCCTACTATTTGTTGTAGTTCTAGTTAAGAATCGCATTTGATCAAGACGTTTCCTGCTCCCAATTCCTTAAGGATTACTAAACCAATTATGAGTGCTTCATACTATGTCTGTTTGTTGATGCATTCAAACTCCAAGTTGAAGGACAAGACTGTTTTGGATCCAGTAGGAAAAGTGATGACAGTTCCTACTCCTGCCGAATTCTCAGTACCGGAGCCATCAAATTGGAGAATCCAATGAGCCTTTTCAACTTTGTACACCTTAAGCTTCGGTTTATGCTCACTTTTTATTTCTAAACAAGGATGATCAACTATAAAATTCGCAAGGACTTATCCTTTCACAGATTTTTAAGGAAAATAAATTAAAGTAAATTCAGACATGGATAAATACCGCTTACCAATCCTTCCAGTAATTAATGGCCTGGTGAGCATGTACTTGATCAAGTCAGTTTATGACACTATATAAATTCATAAGGAAATCATATAATGGAATAATTTAGTGCAGACAAAATATAGAGCCAAACAAAACTTCTCAATTGGAGAGTAATTCACCTCTATAGAGGAAAGACTGTTGCTCAAATAGTAAATAGCCTGCTCATGTCTTACTAAATTAATTTGAGCAAGCAAACATCTAATTGATATATGAGCGGCCGATATTTATAATATGAGAGGAATTCCTTGCCTTAGAGGTATAAGGATAAAAGGTTTAGTCAAATATTTATTTATACTCTTAAATGCATACTGATGTTTATCATCCCACATGAATTCCTCCTCACCTTTAAACTTTAACAGGTTCTAAAATTCCTTAGTCTTTGTTGTAATATTTGCAATAAATCTCCTCACATAATTCACTTGCCCTAATAACCCTTGTAATTCCTTCTTATTTCATTGAAGATTGGCTTCCATGATTGCTATTGTCTTATTTTTGTCAATTTCGATTCCTTTATGATGAACCAAAAATCCCAGAAGGTTTCATGCTTTGACACCGAAGGCACATTTGAGAAGATTAAGCTTTAGTTTATGCTTCTTCATTCTTTCAAACTATTCATTAAATGGTCCATATGATCGCGTGTTCTTTTAGACTTCACAACAATGTCATCAACATACACCTCCATAAAATGGACAATCATGTCATGAAAAATAACATTCGTTGCCCTTTGGTAGGTGGCTCTAACATTTTAAGCCCAAAAGACATGACCACCCATTCAAAGGTACCTATCAAGCCATGACAACTAAAAGCAATTTTAGAAATATCTTCATTTACAATAAAAATATATTTATAACCAGGAAAACTGATCGGTGGTAAATACACACGTAACGCAAGCGTACGTATCGCTAAAGTAGTATAGAATGTATCAATCCCACGGGGACTTAATACCTATGCTATTAATTTATGAAGCTAAATGTCTATAAGTATCTAATTGATTCGATTGTTGGTTGGATGGTGATTTTTATCAAAAACAAACAAGTAAATAAAACTAAGGTAGATTTTAAGTTTTAAATAATGAGATGAAAATATTCAGGGTTGTGAATCCTACCAATATCTTTTTAAAGATGATTTTATTATCTTATTCTTGTGTGATATACTAGTTTATTAACCAGGAACACGAAAATATGCAAAAGCCTCTTCCGATGGTCAGATGCAAATACCCAAAGTAACCCAATTAACTATATTCCTATGTTAATTAAGAAACTATGAATTCACTAAGTTTAAGTTCCAATTATGGCTACCCACGCCCGACAAGTATATTCATATCCTGAGAGAAAATCTCTACGGTGATTATGAGATCATGAGCTATTGAGTCTACGGCTAAACCTAAAATCCATTTTCCAAGTTCATTTTAAGTTTACCTAATCAATCTTACTAGTGGCCAATTAACAAGAAGCATTAAGAACAAGACTCAATAAATAAACCAATATATTACACAAGACAAAAGAAAAGTCAACTTATTAAATCATTGATATTGGTTTTCATCACAACCCTAGACAACGTATTTCGTTACGACACATATCTAGGACTACTAAAGACATAAATAAAACATCATGCAACTAACTGAAAATTAAAAAGGTAAAATTTACAACAATGAAATAAAATATTGGGGTTTGGGGATCCACTTTTATTATTTCAAATCTATAAATCTCTCTTATTATAATATATAAATTTAAATTATATTACCAACCGATCATATAGGTGATATCCTGATTAAGTCAGATTTTAATTAATTCCTACCGACCATAAATGCGGTATCCAATTAAGTCAGGTTTTAAGATAATTTATATATTATAAAATAAAAGATATTAATCTAAATTATAATAATAAAAGTTTCACCTTCACCCCAGCAGAAAGAAGTTACCTACACATACTTTTAAGTAAAACGAAGAAAGATTTATTACTGAAAATAAAAATTAAATACAAGAAAACTAAAATTAAACAAACAAGATACTCTCTTCTTAGTATTCTAAGGAAATTCCCTAGAAGAAAATATGAAGAAATTCAAATGAAATCAGCCTCTATTTATAGGGTCCAAAATCGGTGCGTTTCGCGATGCGTAGAGCTTGCGCGTCGTGACGCGCGCATGATACAATAGATGGCGGCTGTCGACAAATCAATAATTGTGCTGACATCATGATGACACGGTGATGACGCACATCATGACGCGGTGATGATGCACGTGATGACACGGTGATGACGTGTGTCAGAAGCTAAATTATTGGCTCGGCGTCGCGACGTGTAGATTCTTGCGCGTCGCGACGCGTGTACAGTAAATTTCCCATTTTGCCCATTTTCAACTATTTTTCACGGTTTTAGGCCCGATTTGATTCTATTGAGTCTCGAAATCTTATTTATCTACAAAATAACACAAAACACATCAAAATATTCACAAAATCGAGAAACTATACAAAATATTAAGTAAAAGGGGAGGTAAATATTGATATATTTTTCGCTTATCACACCCCCAAACCTAATATTTTGCTAGTCCTCGAACAAAATAACAAAACGAAATGAAATAAACAACTTTAAAATAAATTAACCTAAGCCATTTAGCGTATGCAACAAGCCTTAAACCCCTAGGTGTCCCTAGTGGATGAGTTGTAGTCACGTGATGGCTTACAACAACGATACCCACAAACGTCAATCAAAAGTACAATCAATCACACAAAACAAAATAAAAAAGATAAACAAGTTAGTAACTAAACATGTGAAATTCTTAACCAATTGTTTTCTTTCTTTATAAATTACTAAATAAGTAAATTCTCTGATTATTTTTACCGTTCTCCATATACAAAACCAACAAGGTATTAATTGTTGGGGCAGTTGTGGAATCCCTAAGGTCGGATCGATGCCCCGTACAGCAGAAATGGGTCTAACCCATGGATATCAAGGATAGGTATATTTTAAAATATTTTTATGTAAAACTGCATTTCGATACGAGTCCGTAGGAAAAAATAGGGACCAATCAGAGTCCGAAAGCTCCGAAACGGAGAAAAATAAGTTTTAGTATAAATCAGGTTTAGGAGTCGCGACGCAAGTGCTTGGGCGTCACGGCGCAACCTAAAATACCGAGAGCATGATGAACATGAATGGTGATGCATCACGACGTGGGAGTGTATGCGTCACGATGCGCAAATCTGTGTCGCGATGCCAAATGGTTTGTGTCGCGACGCAGATCAGGTAATGAGTGATTTTTCATTTCAAAACATTACTAAACACTTCCAATTTTCTCCCAATAATTCAAATACACTTAAAAACCAATTTTAACTTCATAACCACCATCAACACATGTTTTATAATTAGCATACATGTATTCTAAATACTTATATACATTTGTTCGAATCTAATCATGAACCATTTTAGAATCCCAATTAGAAATATCTCATGAACAATTCTAGTTCCCCTAATGATTGTCAAGTGAATCTAGAATGGTAGCCATAGCTCTAAGCTTTAATATAAAGTTCTAAACTCTTATTAATTATTCCATGTCCAACATGAACATTTTTGACCTAATACATAAGCATGTTGTTTTTATACTTCTAAAGTATCCTAACACAATTGATTACCCTTATTTCAACATTAAGCTATGTGATCATGCATCTAATACATAAATGAACATAGCTTAGGAGAGGATCAAACATTACCTAGTAAGCTTGATGCAAGATCCAATCTACTTCTCATTTGTTGAAATTGTTGGAGAACTCCCAAGGTGTGCAAGCTTGACTTCAAGATCCAATCTTGATTTCCAATGCTAGCAAGCTTCACTTCAAGATCTAATCTTGATTTCTCCTAAATGAAATGTTTTAGAGACCTCACAAGCTTCTCTAAACACTTCTAACTTAGGCTAATCTCTCATGAATTACTTGTTTAGAGCTTACTCAAGCTTTTGTTTATACTTGTACTTGTAATTAAAATCTTCTTTAAGCTTGCTATTTATAGCAAAACTTAGGCAATTTTAATTAATAAAAATTGTAATCAACTTTTAAGTGGGCTTAATCCAATTTGTCCAAATATGTATAATTAGGTGTGACTAATCTCCATTGTCTCCCACTTTGATTTAATCCAATTAAATCAAGCCAAAACCACCTATTACATAATTACAATTACCATAATATTCTCAAATGGTAGAGATAATTATGATTTTATAATTAAGCCCTTGTAAAATTATTGAATTAATTCAATTAATCTAATTAGGTCAAAGTAAATAATCAATGTTATCTAATAACACTTGATTATCTTAGTTGATAATTATAATATCAAATATTATCTTTTATAAAAGATAATCGGCTACCCAAGTGCTCAACGAGTCACTTTATATTGGGACTCTCTTAGTTCAGACATGTTCGTCATATAAGCGTAGCTAATATGTACGCAATTTGGCCACCTCCGAATTCGTGAAGAACACGAACGACCTTTCTGAACTGTATAAGTCGAGGTCATCACAAATGTTTAACAATACCTCCGTAGGTTATCCAAGTTGTGCTTTGGAAACATAGAATATACCGTCAAGTTTCTGAGGCGCACATCTCATGTCGACATGTCCACGATTCTTCATAAATGATGCGATCCATCCCAGATGATCGACTTTGGCCAAAGCTTTAAGAATCATGACTTTACTAACATGGATACCTAAACCCCTTATGGTACACATATGGGCCGACAGATCTTATCTTTCTTCACATTTGATTACTGAGTGCATCGGTCCACACCCAACGAACATCTAGAGGCCAAACCATGAAAGGTTTCTGACATAAATGACATGAAAGTGTGGAGGATCTCACATAAAATCAATGTTATCCTATAGTCAAAGGATTACATATGCTACTCGACTCGAGGAGATTCCTATTGACGGTGGTGTGTACTTTTGACTAGTAGAAATCACCTATGAGTCATTCAGTATTCGCTTCAACGAATACTCACATGTCTATACGAGTTTCCAAAACTCATGGTACATCAGGTTAAACCATTGGAACTCCAATTCCAATATACGACATGTGCTAGTCTTCTAGGTTATAGGAATTCGACCATATTCCAAAACCAACGACGATGAATGTTTACTTTAAGAATAGTTTACACCTAGTGTCAAAATTTTTTTTTCTAAGGTCGATGTCATTCTTAGCATATCTATACATCAATCTAATATGCATAATGAAAATACCATTAATGAGGCATGAAATGAAAATTATAGTTATTTTATTAGTATTTTGACTATATGGGTAGACACTTTCCATACCCTAGGTCAAACGGTGGGGATACAGTGAGGCGAGGGACCGTATCATATGTAAATCGCATACAGAATGGGTATATATATTTCTTTCTCATTTGGGGGCATTGGCATGTTGCTAGATGTCAACCTTGGTCATTGAAATCGAACGACCATCTGATCAGAAGATAATTTATGTTCGATTAAATTATCACGATTCATTTCGTCTCCAACTTGAGGGGAACCCAAAAGGTCAGACACAACAAATTCGAAATCAATGGTTAACAGTGCACAGTACAAATTTAACAGCATATATGATTGCTGTAGGAATTGTTCATAAATGGTTCAATGTGTTTATTTATTGAACAGATCATTTATGAGGTTCTAAAGTGGCTTAGGGATTGGTGAATGACGATAGGGGCACTTTGGGAATTGGAAAAATGAATAAGAAAAAAAAAACTGCGTTTATTTTATTTTATTTTATTTATTTGTTTTGAATTCCAATTCAACCCAAACTCTTATTAGGGTTTTATAATCTCATTAAACCATTATATTAAGATCCAATTGCTAAGATTTAATTAGCATTTATCCCACATCAGATTCTTAATTAATTTTGTTGTCTTTGGAGCACCTATATAAACCCAAATAATTCTTTACAAATTTTTACACCAAAAACCTTTCATATCTTGGGTTTATATAAGTGAGCAACTCTAAATTCTAAATGATTGGCCACATTGAAAAATTGGCCAACCTCGGGTTCATCATGGATCATGAGATAGATCACGATCTAATTCTTCAGTCCTTACCAGAAGACTTCTCTAACTTTATTATGCAGTTTCATCTCTCTAATAAAGAAGTTACTTTAGCATAATTGCAAAATCTGATAAAGCAAGCAGATAAGGACTTGAAATCAGAGCTTAAAACCTCCGTCATGCTTACGGGTACGGACCTGAAGCCACGAGGCCTAAAGAAAAATAAGAGCAAGGCCAAGGCTCTAGATCACCTAAAGCCCAATGGTATGGTGGAGAAGAAAAATGGAAATGGGAAATGTTTCTTTTGTGGAAAGAAGGGTAATTGGAAGAAAGATTGCAGATACTTGAAAGCCAAGGAAGGTAGGGAAGCCCAAGAGGCCAAGAAGCCCAATGCTTCAGGTATGTTGTATATGATTGAACTATATTCTCAAAACTCTGAACCTTCTACTTGGGTGCTTGACACCGGTTGTGGGACTCACTTGTGTAACAATGTGCAGGGCCTGAGAAATAGTAGGAGACTCCGTCATGGGGAGGTTGACTTACGCATAGGTAATTGAGCAAAACTGGCTGCATTGTGCGTGAGGACTTATTCATTAGTTTTGCCAAATAGTTTAGTTTTAGACTTAGAAGATTGTGTTTATGTACCTTCTATAGTAAAGAACATCATTTCAATTTCTTCTTTATGTAATAAAGGCTTTTCATGCCTAATAAGTTATAATGAATGTTCTATTTATTTCAATGAAATAAAATATGGAGATGGTATTTTGAATAATGATATCTATGTCTTACAAACTAACAAAGAATGTTCAACCTATAATATATACTACGTTAACTTGAATAATCTCAATGAATCACTTCTATGGCACAGTCGCTTAGGTCATATCAATGAAACAAGATTAACTAAGCTACATAAGGATGGGTACTTCAGACCCTTCAAATATGAACCTTATGGAACTTATGAATCTTGTTTACTTGGTAAAATGACCAAATTACCCTTCAAAGGTAAATGACAACATGCAGCGGAGACATTAGAACTCATACACTCTGATGTATACGGACCAATGTCAGTCACCGCTAGAGGTGGATTCTCCTACTTTATTACCTTTATCGATGATCACTCGCGATATGGGTATGTGTACCTTGTGCGGTACAAATCTGAAGCCTTTGAGAAATTCAAAGACATCAAAGCTGAAGTAGAAAACCAGCTTAATAAAAGTATTAAGTCACTAAGGTCTGACCGAGGTGGTGAATACTTAAGCGACGCATTTCAAGATTACTTGAGAGAAAATAGCATTGTTTCCCAGTGGACTCCTCCGGGAACTCCACAACATAATGAGGTCTCTGAAAGGAGAAATCAGACATTATTAGCTATGGTCCGATCAATGATGCCAGACACGGATCTACCTCTTTCATTTTGGGGTCTTGCTTTAGAAACTGTAACACTACTACTAAACCAAGTTCCTTCCAAGACTGATAGTCAAACACCATATGAGTTATGGTCTGGGAAATGTCCTAGTCTTAGTTATCTAAGAGTTTGGGGATGTGACGCATATGTTAAGCTCACACAAACTAACAAATTGGATGATAGGGCAGTTAAATGTAAGTTTGTAGGATATGCCTTGAACTCAAGAGCATACGTGTTCTACGTCCCAAATGAACAAAGAATATTTGTCTCACAAAATGCTAAATTTCTAGAGAATGAATTCCTTCTCAAGAAAGTTAGTGGGAGTAGACTTGACCTCGATGAGGTACGAGAAGAACAAACTAACATAGAACTAAACCTCAGACCCCTCAAAAGGGCAGCGACAGAACAACCATAAGGTTATGCACTTAGAAGGTCTGTTAGGGGAAGATATGAGCCTGAAAGATATGGTTTCCATATTGATGAGGAAAATGATCAGCTCATTGATAATGACGATCCCACTAGTTATGACGAAGCAATGCGTGACATTGATTCAGTCAAGTGGCTTGAGGCCATGAAATCTGAAATAGACTCTATGTATCAGAATCAAGTATGGGACTTGGTGGATGCACCTGAAGGGATAAAACCAATAGGCTGCAAGTGGATTTACAAGCGTAAAACTGATGCAGAAGGCAACATCAAAACCTCTAAGGCTAGGTTGGTGGCGAAAGGTTATAGACAAAAATCCAAGGAATTCACTATGACGAAACCTTCTCGCCTGTTGGAATGATAAATTCCATTCGAATTTTACTGGCACTAGCTACACACTTTGATTATGAGATTTGGCAGATGGATGTCAAAACAGCTTTCCTTAATGAGAACCTCGTAGAGGAAGTCTATATGACATAACCTTAGGGGTTTGCATTTAAGGATGATCATAATAAAGTATGCAAGCTTAAACGATTCATTTATGGACTCAAGCAAGCCTCTAGAAGTTGGAATATACGATTTGATGAGACAATCAAAAAATTTAACTTCATCAAAAATGTAGTAGAGCCTTATGTTTACATGAAAAGTAGTGGGAGTGCTGTTGTATTTCTTGTATAATATGTCGATGACATATTAATCATCGGGAATGATATTCCCATGATGCAAGCCACCAAGCAATGGTTATCTCAAAATTTCTCCATGAAAGATTTGGGGGAAGCAGCATACATCCTCGACATTAAGATCTACCGTAATATATCTAAGAGGTTGTTAGGACTTTCTCAATCTACATACATAGATAAAGTTTCGAAAAGATTCAAAATGGAAGATTCCAAAAGAGGTAATTTACCTACTTGTCATGGAATCAAATTATCTAAGGAGAAATCTCCACGTACTCCTTCAGATAGAGAGCGTATGAGTAGGATCCCTTATGCTTCAGCAATAGGATCAATCATATACGCCATGCTATGTACAAGACTTGATGTCTCTTATGCTCTTAGCATAATGAGCAACTATCAGGAAAATCCTGGTGAGCAACACTGGGCAGCTGTCAAAACAATCCTCAAGTATCTGAGAAGAACTAAGGATGAGTTTTTGACATACGGAGATTGTTCTGAAATGAAAGTCATTAATTACTGTGATACGAGCTTTCAGACCAATAGGGATGACAGCAGATCGCAAACAGGATATCTGTTTACTATGAATGACAGAGCTGTTAGTTGGAAAAGCTCAAAGCAGTCAACTGCAACAGACTCCACCACTGAAGTCGAGTATATTACAGCATCTGAGGCAGATAAAGAAGCAGTCTGGATAAAGAAGTTCATCACAGAGCTGGAAGTGCTTCCCGCGATAAAGAATGGCATCACGATGTACTGTGACAACACGGGCGCCATTGCTAAATCAAAGGAACCAAGGTCCCACCAGAAATCCAAGCATGTACTCCGGCGATTTCATCTCATCAGGTAGATTGTTGAGAGAAAAGAAGTTATTATAGAGAAAATACACACAGAAGATAATCTTGCAGATTCTCTGACTAAAGGGTTGACTCAACAAAAGCATGATAGGCACACCCAAGAGTATGGTGTCCAGATTCAAACTAGTTGGCTATATTGGAAATGGGAGATTGTTAGGGATATGCCATATACCCAACTTGTGGATGGGCTATATGTACATGTATTTGCAATATTTTCATTAATTAATAAAATGGAAATCTTTATTATACGTGTCTTACATAAATTATATGAATCATCAAACACTGTAATAAAGCCCTTGGAGTAATAAGATGATGGCTTCCACGCCTTATGAGAATCATTACTCTTAAACGTTCCTAGTCATAGTTTTGTGAATAATCTGGGCATTCACAAAGCGGAGAGACTAGCATGATTATATGATCCGCCCTTAAGTGGGGTAGCCGATCTCATAGGCTACTAGCGGAGATCCGTTCTCTTGGTGTATCATATGGATGTATGAGTTGCTCGTATCCATCGAACTGACCGCCAAAAGTTTTCGCATGGAGTGTTTATCCCATGTGTCTGTGAGAAATTTCATGTATCGATTGTATGACTAGTCCTTAGACTTGAGGTCTTTACAATCTTATGTGTGGATCAAATGACTTTGACATTCTCCTTCCCCGGTTCAAAAGATATGGTCATAAGGGTATGATTGGGTCATTTGTTGAAACACATGAAGTTTGTAAAGATACAACAGAGAATCGCCACTCTCTCGGATAATATTTTCTTATAAGAGTAGTATTCCAGTTCGCGGGTTGATATGTGTGATCAATGCTTGAGACTGTGGCCGCAGCGGAAGAATCATGTGAGATTCTTGGGTTAGCACAATTCATGACACTATCAACATCATACTTTTGACTATATGGGTAGACAATTTCCATACCCTAGGTCAAACGCTGGGGATACAGTGAGGCGATGGACCATATCATATGTAAATTGCATATAGAATGGGTATATATCTTTCCTTCTCATTTGGGGGCATTGGCATGTTGCTAGATGTCAACCTTGGTCATTGAAATCGAACGACCATTTGATCGGAGGAAAATTTATGTTCGATTAAATTATCACGATCCATTTCATGTCCAACTTGAGGGGAACCCAAAAGGTCATACACAATAAGTCGAAATCAATGGTTAACAGTGCATAGTACAAATTTAACAGCATATATGATTGTTGTAGGAATTGTTCATAAATGGTTCAATGTGTTTAATTATTGAACAGATCATTTATGAGGTTCCAAATTGGCTTAGGGATTGGTGAATGACGATAGGGGGTACTTTGGGAATTGGAAAAATGAATAAGAAAAAAATACTACGTTTTGTTTTATTTTATTTTGTTTATTATTAATTTTTTTTGTTTGTTTTGAATTCTAATTCGACCCAAACTCTTATTAGGGTTTTATAATCTCATTAAACCACTATATTAAGATCCAATGGCTAAGATTTAATTAGCATTTATCCCACATCAGATTCTTAATTAATTTTGTTGTCTTTGGAGCACCTATATAAACCCAAGGAATTCTTTACAAATTTTTACACCAAAAACCTTTCATATATTGGGTTTATATAAGTGAGAAACTCTAAATTTTAAGAGTAAGCCACTAATTTTGAGGATCCTTAAGTCTAATGGACTAGAGGAATCTCAAGTTAAAAGTTTTGAGATATTTGCCTAGGCTAGCACCAAGGGCAAAATACCCGTGCACTCAAGGCGTAGTCTTACCATTGAGTTTTGGCTTTGGTGTGTGCACCTTTGGAGGCCACACACTTGTGTGGCTCTTTCGAACGTGGAAGAGATTGCTGAGTTCGAGAAAAGCTTGTAGATTTGAGGGAGGACTGGAGGAGTCTTCGGTTCAAGTAAGTCTTTTTCTTTCTTTATTTTTACTTAGAGTTCTTATGATAGTTAGCATGTATAGTTTTATGTTCTTGGCATGTTTTATGGGTTTTTATGCTTAGAATATATAGTAACATTCCTAGGGTTGTAGAATAATCAAAACAAATGGGTTTTGGGCAAAGGGATAGCGACATCATAATTTTTAATTTTCCTCTGCGCACTTGCGCCCGCTTCCCAACAACGGTTACTAAGTAGAAACTTTATTATTATTAACTCAGGCCTTTACCGTTTGACACGAACTGTCACTGCTTATTGAGGTAAGATCTACGGTTACTAAGTAAAAGCATGGTTAATTATTTATATACATACTTTTTTTTATTATTCCATCGCATCTCAGGTGATTCTTCCAATAAACTAGAGCACCGAATATTACACATTTTTCACTTACGACCCATGTCCGTATGTTACCATGCATGTTGATAATACTTGTCAAATGAGTATATGAAGTTTAAATTTAAGTCAATATTATGGAGAATTCATGAATTTAAATATCAAAATGAAATAAACAAAAATTAACTTTTTACGAATTAGGTTGAGATACGTCTCAGGTGTGGAAATTCCTTACACAGCTATCTCAATCACAATTCCACCTAGTTAGTCAAGTTTAAAGCATAAATTTAATTTTTTATTTTTTTTAATTTAAATTTTTTGAATTTTTGACTAAAAACAACACAAAGAAAAATAAAAACAAGAGAGTAGTCAACTATTCCCCTCCCCCAAACCTAGTTGAGACATTGTCCCAAATGTCTAAAAAGAAGAAGAAGAGTTTAGAAAACAGTACCTGATTAGCGTGAAATTCTACATCTAAAATGAAAATTAAAGGTTAAGATCTAGATTTATCTGACGCTTCCTATCACGATTATTATCAGACCAGTTTATCTTGGAAAATGATAGGGTCAATAATGATAGGGTCAATTTTTGGTTCGAAGGCTAAGAGTTGGTCAAAATCATTGGTTGTTCTGGCAGTGAAGAGGATATCTATTATAGGTTCTGAAAGGAACCAATTTCTCCTAGCATCTTCAAGAAACACAAAAAAAAGTCAAAAAATCCATCAACATTAAACAGTCCAATTGGTTTCTGGTGTATCTACAAGTTTACCCAAGATATCACTGTGAAAATTTCCTCCATCGTGCCCAAGCCATTTGGCAAAGCAATAAAAGCATCAGCACGGTTAATTATTTCAACAAGTCGTTCGGACATACCTGAAATGATGCATTCCTCTCCGTTTGATTGTCCGATAAGATTTGCGTTCGCCAAAGGTTTTGAGATGATTCCCAAAACTTGACTGCCTTCTTCCTGTACAGTCTTTAAAATATACCCCATCAGTCCAAGATTGCCACCGCCATATATAAGTGCATATTCCTCTCAGCTATGACTCTATCCAATTCTTTTTCTACTTCAGCGAATTTTGGTTTTGAACCAGAACTAGTACCGCAAAACACACAGATGTTAACAACTCGTCTTCTTGAAGCTGCTTCCATTTTTATTTAAAAATATTACTCTCTCAAAGCTGGATTTGTTGAAGAGAGCAATGACGAGCTGAATTTATAGATCCTGAAAAAGGGTGAGTAATAATAGCACCAGTACCTGCCAAATGAAAATTATTAGCTGAACAAAACAACAAAACAAATCACAATGTCTAGATCCTGTTGGTGAAAATAAAAGAAAATAACAAAACAAATCACAATTATTAGTTAAAGACAAAGAGATAATAATATATACAGGAAGTAACGACGTGAATAACATCTATGTGTCAGGGAAAAGCTCCTCATCCAATTTTCTTATAAATTGGCAAACAAGGTCTTTTAAAGTCAGATTCCCGAGACTTAATTGTTGTCTTTATATTTGAAACTGTGTACGTAAATAGCAAATTGTGTGATACACATATCTACTGGGATACGTCTCAAGAGTCAATGATATGTCATCTAAAGACTCCTTACTAATGCCATCTCTAATGAATTTTATTTTATCTTCACGGTTATCAGACACCATTCCTTAAGAACGACAATGAGTATTGCATGTACAATGTGCACATTTATAGAAAACACCTAATCGTTTAGCTATTCTTTTCTTAGCATAGGTGTTTTTTCCTAAACCAGGTAGAAATGAAATAAAAGAGTCAGATGACTCACCTGCCAAGTGAAATCGTGCTTCAATTATCCAAAAATTATCACTAGGAATACCTTGGTTCATGAGAAATCTTATTTGTTCAATGCATGATTTGTAGACTTTCATCAGAGAGTTTTGAGAGAGAGAAGGAAAATACATATGAAGTTTTGGGAAAACGTCTTCCATCCTGTCTGTGACTTTTCCTACAAAAATAAAACACAAAAAATCTCAATATATACACAAATTTCATGGGTTGCCTCCCTTATAGCGCTAAGTTTAACGTCGTCAGCTAGACATGACTGCAAAAATGTTAAGCTAGATCGACAAGTGTGAGACTTTCTTTTTGTCCCTCAAATGATTCTCCCCAATAGTGCTTGACACGTTGGCTATTGACCTTGAATGTGTTGTTGGAGTTGGGGTTATGTATCTCAACTACTATGTATGGTAGCACCTGGGTAATCACAAATAGACCCGACCACCATGATTTCAGCTTGCTAGGGAAAAGTTTCAACCTTGAGTTGTATAACAACACCTGCTGCCCTGGTTCTAGTTGTCTGCGCATAATTTTTTGATCATGTCACTTCTTTGTATTTTCTTTGTATAATTTGGCATTCTCATAAGCATGAAGGCGAAATTCCTCCAATTCATTAAATTGGTAGAGCTGTTTCTCTCATGCTGTCTGCAGATCAAACTTTAGCCTTTTAGTGCCTAGTACGCTTTATGTTCGAGCTCTGCAGGAAGATGGCATGCTTTCCCAAACACCATTCGATATGGGGACATTTCAATGGGTGTCTTATAAGCTGTCCGGATTTTGTAGATCAATCCCTCCTTGTTGATCCAACGATTCTCTCCATGATTCTTTTGATTTCTCTGTTGGAGACTTTAACCTGCCCACTTGACTGCAGATGGTGACCGGCGTAAACACACATGTATAACGCAAGCGCACGTATCGTTCAAGTAGTATAAAAATATCGATCCCACGAGGACTTAATATCTAATCTATTAAGTTTATGAAGTCAAATGATTACTAGTATCTAACAGGTTGTTTGATTGATTTGAAATGGTGACGATTCTAAATTTAAAAACAAGTAAATAAAATTGTTCGAAAGTAGTTTTAAGAAAATTCAATATTAAAAACTATCTAGGGTTGTGATTTCTTCCAATATCATTTTAAGATGAAGTGGTTATTTTATGTTTGTGTAATAAATCGGTTTACTAACCTGGAACACTAAATTATGCAAAAGCCTCTGTCGATGGTCAGACGCAAATACCCAGTTTAATCCAATTGAACCATATGTCTATGTCAACCAAATTATCTGGATTCATTAAGTTTAAGTTCCAATTATGGCTACCCCCGCCCTACAGGTATATGTCTATCTTGTAAGGAAATCTATTAAAGGGTTATCTATCCTCAAGGAAGATCGTGGGCTATTAAGTCTAAGGCTGAAACCTAAAATCCCTATGTCTAGTTTAGATTTACCACATCAATCTTATTGGTGATCAGACAACAAGAAGCATTAAGCTTAAGACTTAATAAGTAAACCTTTAAATTACCCAAACTATAATTTAACCCTTTATAAACCGGTGATATTGGATTTCATCACAACCCCAGATAATTGGCTTAGTTACGACACATATTTACGGGTAGTAAAAAAAACTTAAATAAAATAAAAGACATAAAGTAAAATACTGAAAATTAAATGCTGAAAAGTAAATGCTGAAAGTAAATGCTGAAATTAAATACTGAAAAGTAAATGCTGAAAAGTAAATGCTGAAAGTAAATTGCTAAAAAGTAAATTGCTGAAAAGTAAATTGCTGAAAAGTAAATAAAGTAAAATCACAATAAAAGAAAATGCTGAGGTAAAAGGATCCACTTTTATTACTTCTATTTTAGATATCTCTCTTAATATAATATATTAACTTTGCATGATAATTACCAACCAGCCATATAGGCGGTATCCAGATTAAGTCAAATTAATAATTAATTACCAACCGACCAATCAGGCGGTATCCAGTTTAGTCAGATTAAAACCAATTTAAATAATTACCAACCGACCAATATGGCGGTATCCTCGTTAAGTCAGGTTTTAAATAGTTTATATTATAATTAAGGAGATTAATCTAAATATTAGTAATAAAAGTTTTACCTTTTACCCCAGCAAAGGGGAGTTACCTCCTCATTACTGAAAAGTAAAAACTGAAAATTAAATAAAGAAAAGTACTGTGCGTAAAAGTAAATTGCGGAAAGTAAAAACTGAAAAGTAAAGAAAAGAAAGTGCGAAAACGAAAATTAATTACTGAAAGCTGTAAATAAACAAACAAGATACAATCTTCTTAGTATTCTTAAGGAATTCCTTAGAAGAAAGTATGAATTTTACAAATGAAATGGCTTGGTATTTATAGGCAAAATTTTGCCTCCATCAAATCATCCACCAAATCAATTATTAATTGCTCCACTAATTGCTCCACCAAATCCATTATTAATTGCTCCACTAATCTCTTATCATGTTTGGTGATGATTTGATAATTTTTATTTTTTTTTATTAATTTATTTTTTTGCTTTGAAAATGATTGAAAGTGACTTTAATAATTACACACTACACACTTCTGGATGGTTCATCAATTTCGGGCATGATATATTCAGAATTCGAAATTATTTTGTCTTTAAAAGTTGTAGATCTTTGAGTCTTCTTTAATCTGGAACTTGAATCAGCTCAATCCGATATCTGAGTAAAAGGTTATGCCCAAAATACGACAGATACGCAAAACTGGAATTTCCAAAACTGCACTTCGTCAAAACGCCCTTTCAAGTTTCCAATCTCCAAAATTAAAATATCAAGTCCAATAATTGCCCTTATTTGACCCATATTTCATCCTAAATGATTTCATTGAGACCCGATATTATTTTATCTGCAAAATAAACTAAAACACATCAAAACGTTCATCAAACCCAAGAAACTAAACAAAATATTAAGTTAAAGGGGCGGTAAATATTGATATATTTTCCGCTCATCAGATGATAAGTAGTGGAAACTTTGTGAGTACTACGTATTTGGATAGGAGTGCATCGAAGTACTTGTTATAGAAGTGTGTGCCACCATCACTGATGATTGCCCGAGGTGTTCCGAAATGAGTGGAAATATTCTTTTTGAGGAATTTTAACACCACTTTGGAATCATTTGATGGCAGTGCTGTTGCTTCCACCCATTTGGAGACGTAGTCTACTGCAATCAGAATGTACAGTTTTCCATATGATGGAACAAAGGGTCCCATAAAGTAAATCCCCCATATATCAAATATCTCCACTTCGAGAATGCTTTGAAGAGGTCTCTCATTTCTCCTCGAAATATTTCCCATTCTCTGGCACCTATCATATTGAAGAACAAACCTGATTGTAGGACTTTTGCTGCAGGTTTAGCTCCGCTGAAGTGTCTTCCATATGGAGATGAATGACAATGCTGCAAGACCCTATTAACCTCCTCTTGTGGTACACAATGCCGCAATAACTGATCAACACAATGTTTGAATAGGTACGGCTCATCCCAAACACAATGCTTGACTTATTTGAAGAAATTCTTCCATTGCTGATATGTCCATTCCAACGGCCATTTCCCCGATACTATGTAGTTTACATAGTTAGCATACCATGGGACTTCCTGTTGCTTGATGGCAAACAATTGTTCATCTGGAAAAGTTTCTTTGATTGTTAGTTCATTGCCAGTTGTACCTCCATTTTCGAGCCTCGAAAAACGATCTGCCACTTGATTTTCTGTCGCCTTCTTGTCTCGGATCTCCATGTCAAATTCTTTCGGTAGAAGCACCCAAGGGAGTGATTTTGACTTGTCCTTCAATGGTATTAGGCTCACCTTGTTTATCCTATGTTAACAAAATCAGTGACATCTTCACTTTTGACCTCAATTAGAGACATTGACGGCCCGGTGGTGAAGAGGCCTGTATCAGACGTTGGTTTTCTCTGATTTGTTGCCTGGCGCTGGAAGTATGCAATCTGTAAGAGATAGACTAGATAGTAATTTATATAGCTCATAAGTCGACAACAAACGTCAAATAGGGGATGGCTCTATCGGATCTGGGTCCTTTGGGTCGGCTTCCGTGATCAAACTCAAGGCGTGACACTCGGTTCTGAAATTGTATTGAGTATGGACTCCTGAAGAAGATGAGGTTTGAACTGCTACTGCTTTTGCTTCTAGATTCTTCTTGTTCCTTCACTTTGAAAGTGTGGAAATGGATGACCCAATGTCTCTAGATTTGATCTTTGTAGTTTCCTTCGGCTCTGGAGAAGTGAAGCGCTAGTCCAAGAACACTGGTCCAAGGTGGAGTTTGTCGGCTTCGTCTGAAGTAGCCTGGAAATCTAAAAAGGTTTCGAATCTGGGTTTGTGGAGGCGTTGTCGAGTGGCTGTAATAATGTGAACTTGATGGAGAGTATTCAAAGCATTGAATGGCTTTAGTTGAGAGCAGCTTGCGAATTTTTGGAGCCTACGCATTTTTGTTTATGGTGGGCTGGCTTCAGTTTTGGATCAGTACGCGATGGCACTAAGATCACTAAAAACATATATCGGTAGCTCAAGATATGGTTGAAATACAAAAGGTTGTCCAAACGTGAAATTGAAAATAAGTGTGCAGTGAACCTGTAAAAAATTTACCGAGTTTCCAAATAATGATTCCACAAATACGAACTAGCTCATGCATGATTTTATGTTAAATAATAATTCATACAAGTAAGAAATATCCATCATGATCGGGTCAGGGTGACCACAGTAGTACATTTTAAGGTAATTTTTGCATCTTTAAATAATTCTAAGATTTACGGTTTTGTAGAGTTTTTAGGCATTTTACATTCATCAAAATTTAAAACATTTCGATAATAATATATAAAGTATATTTTCACTAAAACGTAATGAAAGATGTGTCGTTCAAATAAATTTAGCAAATCTTCTTTATTTTTTACATCAGAATATTTAGAAAAATCAAAAGAAATTGCACCTCTACCAGAAAAGATGAAGCGTACCTTCCCATTTGAGTTTGTGTTTGATCAAGTCTGATTTGAGCGGAATGGTGTATATCCATGTGCTTGGTCATATTGCAATAGTCGCCAGTGAATTTGTAAGATACACCAGAGTAGTTGCATATTGCTCTTGGACCATCACTTTCATATTCGACTAAATGAAAATGAATTTTAAAAATATCAAAAGATTTAGACTTAACTTCCCCCCATCATGTGGTGGTGGTATTGGCACTGACACTATGGGTTAGGACATTGGTGTTGTCAGATGAGGTTTCTATTTGTTTTCTAAATATTGAACCATTGAAAATTAAGAGAATTGGAGAATTGAAAATTAATAAAATTAGAGAATTTGATAATATTTGAGAGAATGATAGAAAATAATCGTGTCGAAAAATGAAATATGATGGGGTATTTATAGATTTTTGGGTTAATTTTGTGATATTTAAATTGTCCCTAAAACTAGCCGTTTTATAAATCTTATTGAGGGTAATTTAGAAATTTTATTAAAAATAAAACAAAAAAAATTAAAATTATAAGGCCTAGTTGGAACCGGAGAAACCGTCCAGTTAGAACCCTAGCCGAACCAAAAGGAACTGATTCTGGTTCCCAAACCGGAATCGAAACCTTTCAGTTCCTTCTGGTCGATTTCGATTCCGAACCAGAACCTTGGCCGGGTCTACTTCTAGACAATAAACCGTGACTATTTTTGGTTGGTTTCACTAACTATTTATTTAATCAATACAAATTCATTGTGTGAGTAATTGGTCACATAGTCGCACCTTCAACGACTAATTTTACACCATTCTAGACTACTAGTGCTGACTAATTTATTAAGCTTCCGTGACTATATTTTTATTGTTAAAACATTCATTAGGCTACTATGTGTTTTAGTCGTAAAATCATTCAATAACTGGCATTCCGTGTCTAATTTGTGACTAAATTATTTCAGTTACAAAATATTTATGTGACTATTATCAGTTTCAATGACTAATCTAATAGTTACATATTGTGATGTTTCTTATAGTGAATCATCCTAAATCTCATACAGAATGATACGAGATCTCAAATATCGATCAAGATTTAGGTTCTTTAAGTAATGAATCGGGACACATCTTGAATTCTAGATAAAATATCATCCTGAATCATGGTCAGATTTTTTATTTGGGACGAAAAATCATCCTGAATTTCAATAGTAATTTGGGATTTTCTGCTAACCCTACATACATATGATAGTTAGTTGAATATATGCTTTAAATTTGGTAGCTGGGTGATAATTCACCTTAAAATTACTCAAAACCCTTAGAAACACTTTTCTTTTTTATTTTTTTGAAAGGTCTTTAATTTATTTCAAAATATTACAAAATAGATATAAAAGTACTTATGGTATAATGTAAAAAATGCTTTCATTTCAATCGTTTATGTTTCTAGGCGGCGATCTAGGACTTTGTCTCCTAATAAAGATTGATTATGTTAATGAAAAGCAAAAGGTGATAGGACTTAAATTAATTAAGAGTGATGTATTGTATTAGTTAATTGAATGTTATTGGTAAGTAAGTGCTAATAATATTTAATTTAATATTGGGCATCTTTGACATCTAGAATGATGCTTTAACTTGTTGATTACAAATGGACAGATGGTGGGCTGTCAATCACATGTTATTAAGTATTAAGCATCATTATTGATATGAGTAGGAAGTTTCACAGGGTTCTTATTCTTAAGGCAATAAAGTTATGGCACTCTTAAATTGACCATGTTGCTTAAAAACAAAAAAGAAACTTGAGTGTTGTGACAAATGCAAAATAAGTAAAATATGAGCCTGCCTATACATGGAACAAAGTGAAATGTCTGTTCTTCAATGTATTTTTATTATTAATTTTTAGAAGTATACTCAAATCTTCTTTATTTGAATGAAACACTTAAAAAATGTTTAGGGAACTCCTTCAACTAATAAAAACAACTATTGGACTCTAAAATGCAACCTCAATCTCATTAATATTACAGTCCACATGCGGCTGTCTGGACTTTTAAATTTAGACCAAAATTAGAGATTCAATTTTAAAAAAAAGTTAATACTCATTTGAGTCAAAATCATTCATACTTGATTATGTTAGGGAGTTTTGACTAATTAATTTTTTATCAAAATAACTTTTATATTTATTATTCTTTACTAATCGGGCCACATACTTTAAAAACTTGTTTAGGGTCCTCAAAAATTTAGGTCGTCCCCTATTTTAGGAAATCTAAATCTTAGTTTGGCCTTTATTTACGGCTAAAATAGGTTGATTATAATAACTTGAAACAATTAGTTTTTTTTTTTTTTTTTTTTTTTTTTTTGTGCGCTAATTGATTCTGATGGTAAATTGAAATTAGTATAAAAGATTAGGTTTAAATCTGGGCTTACCTTAGAAATTGGAATGTGGCTTTGGTCTAATAGTTTTTGGTGTTCTGAAAGTGACTTGTAATAAGAAAGTGGATTTCCAGTGCTTCTGCTAGGTCATCAACTGCTCAATTGGTGTTGCTTTTGGTGAGAAGGCAAAGCTTCATGATACTCTGTATAGATAGAAGTTACTTTAGTGAAAGATATGGATATACCATCAACATGTGACAAGCAAGAAGCAAAACATTGTTTCCTTAGCTGAGGAGAGTATCATGGTTACCACTTACCACAGTACTGGAAATGTGGAATAGTGTTGTAGTTACAAGATTTTTAGTACTTTGAAAAGTGTAACTTGTTATATGTATAGTGTAATGATAAGTAATAAATTGCGATACAAACTTTGTATTATGACTTTCAGATGTGGAGTTTTATAGCATAAATTGTTATGATCATGAATATTTTCTTCATATTTTATTTAACTTTTATTTACCTTTTAAATATTAAGTGTAATTAGAGAAAATGAATCTTATTATAACGATAAGATTTGTTCATTATAATCTATAAGTCACAGGTTCTAAGTAGTGGAAATAATTTTTTTTATAATAAAGCAAATGTAAGTCCATTGTAATCTGGGCCATCCTTTCATTAAGTTTTAATTAAACTTGGTCATTATTGTGGTTAATTTTTTATTATTTTAGGTAGTTTGGTTAGTGTAACTTTTATCTTAGGAAAATGGAGTATTTCACTCAAATTGTTATTTGGTGCTTTTATTCCAGGTGACCAAGTGTAATTAATTACGCGGGTTACTTTGAATAAATTATGCTTTAAGTGGATTTCAATTTCATTAATTTGTAATTTATTTTTCTTACTTAAATTCTTATTTCATTGTGAAAATCCATATTTACCCTAGGTTCTGACCCTATGCGGAATTAATCACAATTAATCAAGACAAGTCCTAATTAATGTGTTTATGGATTCTCAACAAATAACCACAAAATAAACAATTAAAATAAATTGCGGAAAATAAATCAATCACACAAAATCAAGTCAATAATTTTGGTGACGAAGTGGGAAACTCGTGCTAGTAAAAAATCACTTCAGGTATCTCGGCTACCAGCCCAATCCACTATATAGAGAAAAACTTACAGCGATGGTCAAGACCTATGGTGGCGACTCCACCGACTCAAGTACCTCTAGACGGCAAGAACTCAATGAACTCCTCAAGCCCGTAACCCACGGTTCTATTTAGAACCTCTGAAGTCTCTGAGCGGATTGTCTCTGCAACTCTAAACGCCGGAACTCCGACTACCAAACTTCATCCTAAAGAACTCTGAAGGATTAGGAATTTTGGGTAAGGTTGTGTTAAATGTTTATCAAATAGAGATTCACACCATTAACAAAGAAGACAAGAAGATGAAGAAAGTCTTCAATGGTGGAATCAAAGAATATTGAAAGCTTTGAAGGATTTGGGCTCCAAGGATTTGTGTATGAACCCTGTGGATGGTGGCTACATGTTCTATTTATAGTTAGAGTGAAGATTTAGGGTCTTTCAAGGTGAAAAGGCTGAAAAATGTGTTCATATCACACTCGCGTTCGAACGTTTACTCGAACGCACGACGAACGCATGCCTGTTGGAAAGACTCGTTCGAACGCTACTCGAACGCACCATGAACGCTTGCTCTCTGGAATGTTTCGTTCGAACGGTTCCTCGAACATACCACGAACGTTTGCTCTCTTGAATACTTTGTTCGAACCCAATGGAGAATGTGCTACTAACGCCACACGTTCGAACGCTGGAACGAATGCAGCACTAACGAAAATACTTCAGCTTTGCCAAAAATCAGTCCAATTGCTCCAAGATCTTCAAGACTTGTTACAGCTCAATTGAAATTGTTTTGTCACGGACATTGCCAATAAAAATGGAACTTACAATTTCCCTCTTTGGCATTCCGTGATAAAACACTACCTAATATAAAGACTACGATAATAGACCCAAGAAGAAAATAGCCAACTGTCAACCATCAAAACAATGACTTATTAAATTAAGACTCGATCTAACATCTAACCAAGTAGTTTTCAAAACAATGCCACCTCAACAATAAACCTGGTTTTCTGAAACATCCACAAACAACAATATACCATGAAAAGCATTTGGATTATCAATAATAAAATTAAGCAGGTATAAAACTCATGCATGTACAAGTAGATATCCTTCTCCCCCTTAATCTTAACTCTCCTTAAAACGAAGATATCAAATGGATATTCTACTACGCTACGACTCCCATTTAATCTACTCTACTCTCCCTCTTTTTGTCATGAAATGAAAAAGGATGAAGGTACCAGGAAAAACAACAGAAGATAACTCATGCAAGAGTATAAGCAAACATAACTTACTCCCCCTCACTAACAGGCACACATAGTTAGCTTAAAAAACAAACGGGAAGTAAACACTCATAGATATACAAAACAAATGGTATGCAATGACTGGGAGCACACACGAGCACACAATGAGATAAACAAGATTTTATCAAAAACTGACTGAAATAACAATTTAAGCAAATACAATGATACCTAGTCAGTATTTCGCTGTTTATGCATGAAATAATATGCATCATTTTAAATTAGGCTAAATACAACAATTATGCATATGACATAAACACCAAAGCATAACAAGCACTTGCGTGAAAAAATAAGTGCACAACGAATCAAGGCTTAAGACTTTATTTTATGAGCTGGACATAGCCAAAGAAACCCATCTCTTAACAAACCAAGTCCATAAAAATATATGTTCAAATCCAGCACCATTAGTACTTGAAATTAAGAAATATTGGTTGCATGATATGTTATTTTCCCCATAAATATCATGAGCTCATAAATAACAACTCTTTCAAGTGAATGATTTTTGCCCTTATCTTTTAAATTTTGCCCAGTGGCTCTTTTGCACTTGAGTCTCATGTAAATATATTTTTCTTAATTTCTTTTTGCTTTTATAATAGGATAGCAAGGTCATCTAGTCAAAGGTCACACTATTTAGTGAACAAAGTATAATAGAAATTAGATTGCTAATCCAAAAACTCATACATGCGACCAAGCCTTGACAAAATAAAATCGTGTATGTGAGGTGCAAGCAAAAGATATACCAAGATTTTTATCACACACATATACATATAGAGCATCAGGAAATTAAAAGCATAGTATACATGCATAACCATATATCTTACATAACAGGATCACATGCACATGTTTTTTATGCTCGAACAAGCCACACAAATATTTTTGATCTTTTTCAATTATATATATATTTTTTGATTTTTCAGTTTTAACACGCACAAAAAAATATATAAAGACACAACATGGCTAGTCAAAATACAATGGTACGTGGAGTTGTATCCCGAGTACAGATCATACTACCGTCCATTTGGAATCGGCTATGAAATTTATGTACGGGTTTATATCCTATATATCAAGGGACAAATAACAAAAACAAAACACAGACACCCATATACAGTGAAAAGAAAATAAACGTGCAAAAGCATAAAAACACGCACAAACACATGCAATTGGAGAATAGATGCCACTTCTAAGAAGAGTTACACTGATGTACACTCTCATCATGCATGTCAGGATCAAGGCATTCAGAAGTATATGGGAAGACATCTTGCTTCCTCACCGAAATTTTCTTAGGAATCTCTTCCACTTGAGAGTTCTGTTAGGGTTGGTGCTCGGAGTGCCAATCCGGATCGTATTTATGTCTGATTCATAAATACGAGTAATTGTATTTTCCATAATATTACTAATTTTAATGGTAGCACCATTGTCTTTTATACGCTTATTCGATCTAATTGCGATTAGATATCTGATTACGATTAGATCGAAACTGAATCTGGTTCAGTGATACTTGTATATTAGACAAAGACCCTAAGATTTAAAGTATAGTGCGCAGTTACAACGTAGTTTGTAATTGACATTGGGAAGCACACTATTAGTTATATATCCTTAAATAAATTTCCTGGTCAAGATTTGCCTACTCGCTGAGACCAGTACATGTCGTATATAATGACTTGGTCCAATGGTTTATCCCAGTGAACCATGAGTCTCGGGAGACTCGTATAGACATGTAGGTGATTATTTGCTAAGACACTGAACGACTCACTGAAGGTTTCCTAATAGATGGTACACCAACATCAATAGGAATCTTCTCGAGTTGAGCGAGCATAGTGGTCCTTCGACTTGAGATACCACTGTGGATATATGAGCTATCCTCCACACTTTGATGGAAGTCACGTCAACGATATAATCTTTATCAGACCTCCGCATGTTCGTTGGGTGTGGACTGATGCTAATGATATCCTATACGTATCAAGATAGGATATGTCAGTCTTGTGTATAGGGCATAGGCATCCTCATGTGTTTACGATCTAGTAAATCCATGGTCGTTGTATAACGTCGAAAACCAATTCCGAGTGTTATTTCATGATCGTAAATTGAAAGTCGTATGTATTATACCGAACAGATTTGACGTTCTTATCTATATCCCAGGTATAATACGGATGGACTGTGACGGAGGGATTATACGTATACAGTGACCTCGACTTGCATAATTTAGCTAGATTATTCGTGGTCATCATAATCCATGAGTGGGTGGATTATGGACACGAAATTGGATTTCGTGACGGATAAAGCTAAACTTAGAGAGTCTCACAATATGAAGTGTACTCGTTAAGCACTTGGGCAGCTCAATATGAATAATACAGATTATTCATAATACTTCGTCGGATTAAGTGAGTTAATTCGGATCGTTTAATCATTAAATGATAACACATGCAATTGGGGGATTTTATCCGCTAATAATTATTGTGTATTTGTATTTGATATATAATACGATTAGATACACATTAATTATTCGTCAAATGAGATTTTGAAACATGTCATTAAATATATGTATTTGTTATTTAATGTAAATAAAATACATATATATATAATAATAATTATTGATTAAATTTTTCATAATTTTTATGAAAAATATTTAATTATTATTAGTTACAATTGTCATTAAATTAAAGGTTAAAGTGTCAAATTTGATTTGTCACAACTTTAACTTTATATTTAATTTATTTTAATAATTGTCATTTGTGATAATTGTTGTCACACTTGTTCATTGTTAATTGGTCAATATGGCATGAATTAATTGAACTAAATGTGTTCAATTTGGATTGGATTACATAAAGTTTGATTTGATATTTAATTTGATTAAATTAAAAAATTTGACAAAAATACCCCATTTTCTATGCCAAAATTTGGTCATCCTATTTAAAGAATTAAAAATTGTTTTTTCTTCATCTCTTTCATTAACCCACTGCTGAAACCTTAAAGGAAAAATGGGTCTCCATTTTGCTTGATGATTCAAGCATAAACAAAGAAGAAAATCAAGAAAAAAGGCAAAATGAATTAGGAGATTTAAGGTATTTCTTCAAATCCTTAGCTTTGAAAATTTGTTTTATGTTTTCTTGATGATATTTTGAGATCTAGGGTTTCTTTTTTGTTGCAAAAATTGGGGCTTTTGGTTGTGGATGATGAAATTGGAAGTATAGTGCATGTGTGAAGTTATTTTGGAACTAATTAGTGTAGTTTTGTTTCCATTTTAATCAATTTATTGTTGGAAAATATAGTTGTCATTCTAGAATTATTGATCCACTCTAAATAGCCTAGAATTTTTCATATGTGGTGGTACTTCTTTGGTGTTGGATTAATTAGATTAATCTTGGATAAAATTGGATTAAAGCATGAAAATTTTGTCAATTTACCTTCTGGATCAGATCTGGAATTTTCAGTGTATATATTAATGTATTTGATGTTAAATTAATATTATGGATGCAGTTTTGGAGTTGGCAAAATTTCCAGAAATTATTTCCGAGTGGATTTTGAGCCAACCGTGTGACGGCTATCCAAACAGTGAATTTTTCACTATTCGGGCTGCCCATGAACTGCCCCGACACTATTGGAGCTGGCTTGAGCAGTTTCCATAAGTACCGGGTAGTCCGTTCGGTCAAAAATACGTTTTAGTTCATTTTGCGGAAAAATCGTTTTCGTAAAAGTTTCACTAGTTTTCAACCTTATTTACGTTAATATTTGATATTGAATAAATAGGTTTAGGTGAAATATGAATACATTATTCATATTAGATATTGAATAATTTATTTGTTATTTTGAAAAAATTTTAAAATACGATTTAGCTCGACCCGCGCTTCCGCTGCGCCCCATCGCCCAAAACCCCAACAAAAATGGTATCAGAGCAGGTCTGATGCTTCATTCATTGCATTATTCATGCTTGATATTTGATATTTGATATTTAATCCAATTTTAATGTTCGCACATGCTAGGAATATATATATGTTTTTTTACTTTTCAGTTCTTCGCTAACGAAAATGTAACGGATATTTAATTGTTAAATTAAGTTATATTTTCTGTAGGTAGAATTGAATTGTTTAGAAAATGATTTAGATTAAAAATCTGCATTAGATGTAGAATATAGGTTCCATAGGAAAATCCCCGCTTTTAAATATGGCTGTAAAGTAACGTGTATTGGATACATATTTCTTGGTCTGTCTTGTCAGTACGGTTTATAGGTATTTTTCTATAAGTGCATCTAAGATCGTGCCAAAGCTGTGAGGGTGTAGTTATAGGATTATTATCCATGCCTGTTGTATATTGATACTGGATAAATTCAAGTGAAAGTGGAAATCCTGAACGTGCCAAAGCTGTCAGGACTACACCGGTAGCTTGAGTTTGTCATTGACAAATGTAGCCTTGATACGCCTCCCTATGAACGTGCCAAAGCTGTCACAGTGAGAAACGGTCAGGAACAAAACCAGGTGTCACTGGTGAGTGATCGACAAAGTGTTGTCTACCTAATGAATATACGTAGGCGAGATCGTGCCAAAGCTGTTCTCACTATGAAATTCGATTTGATTATTGAATTTCTGTTGTCCATTGGGGATTACGGTATTATGTAAAGTAGTGGGAGACACTGCTGAGTTTAAAATCCATAACTCAAGCAGTGTGTAATATTTTGGAAAATTCTGCTTTCATTTTCCTTTATTCTATACTGCTTATAGAATTATACTTATAATCCACTGCATAGTATATTACTTGAATATATAGGTTTTCTGACTTTAATTATGGTTGCGTAGTTCTAGAATAGGTTCTAGAAAGATAGTTGACTTAGATATAGTTAGATTAGTTAAAACCATCGGGAACTGTTGTTCCGATTTTCTTGAAAATGAAGATGGTTTGTGACTTAGTTTCTAAGTCGCGATTAGGTAATCTAAAAAGATATCTGGTTTAGGATATTATTCTAGATAGAACTTTTTCTTATGCAGTAAGAATTGACACGAATCAGTTTATATCTCGAGATTCTTGACTGACATTAAGAAAACCCCTTAAGTGATTGTTTATCTTTTAATAAAGTTTATCAGCTTTAGTGACTTTTAGAGTTCAAGTGTCTGACATAATTTGCTAATCAATCATTGCAATTATTGTGAATAATTGAACGCAAATTATAAAGCTCAAGAAAGGAGATGTGCATGGTTGTGTATAGAGAATATCGATTCTCACAATATGACAACTGTAGGTATTGGATACCGAATCTCTCGTCTAGTTATTTAAAATAATGTTCAATAACTGTTTTGATATTTGATATCAGAACTCGTGACTATTGGATAGTTACTTGTTCTGTATAAGCAGTTGTTACATATTTTAAAGTGACTAGTAGTGTCATTAATGAAAGATAAGCATTAAGAAAATATTCAGTAAAATAAATAACTTAGAACTGTGCTTTATGAGATTTTATCGTAAAAGCATTAGATGTTTGATATGAGATCATACCACATATCTTTATCCATTTAATGAATATTGTATTCAGGATATGATTAAATCTCATTTAACCAATGATCGTCATTGGACCACAGATTTGTTAAACTAATACATTGGATGTATGTAGTTTAATGAATTAAGAATTGCCTTGTAGAGTTTTCTTTGCTTCGTAACTCAGTTGATGAATTGTCATAACTCAGTTACGAGTTTCTAATAAAGAATATGTTGAACGTCTTGAATTGTTCAAGAACTGTCAATATGTTTCTAATGAAACTCGGATAGAATATTTTGAATAGTTCAAAGATATTCTATATGTAGTGTTGAAAACTGTATCTTTATAAATTCATTGCGCGTCTTTGAATTGTTCGAAGATGTTTGATTTGATCAAACGCATGAATTTAAGGCAATTAGTTCTATAGTTATTTAATTAATATAATTCTTACTCAGTATTAAACTTCCACGATTCCATTGTGATGAAATTGGTTAGTGGGAGTTATTGAATCTTATATGATCTGATTTGTTGATATTGAGTATTACCGAATTGGTTTTCAATACTCTTAGGGTTATGCTCCAGTTACACTATTCATCCTTTTAATTATTGTTCCATTTGTTTCTACAGTTACATATATGATATGTATAGTAGAAAATTCGAATCTTGAAAAGTTTAAAATTTGAAACTTTCTTTTGTATAATGGTTATATAATTGAAAGTACTTGTGCTTTGGAGGTACGAGTGAAAGGTTTATCATTTATTCTATTTAATGGAATATTGTATGATATTTGATAGAATATCTTTTCTACGATCCTGAGTAATAAAATTGTTTTATTACTTGGTATGTTAACATTATATGTTGACGATTGTAGAAAGGACTTGACTTAGTGAAGCCAAATGTGAAAATGATAAACTATAATGGAACTACATAATTAATAAAATGAAAAGACCCATAGACTACTTCTCTATAAGTTCAATAGGATGTCAGAATCATTTACAAAGTATTTGATACTTAATGATTCTGTTGTTTTCTTATTGAAGAAAATTATCCTATAACTTATGGTGGGATCGATATTTGATATCGATTCCAAAACATAGCATTGAACCATAGATCTGAGATTGTTCATGGCTTACTACGATCAAGTTTTGAACTTGATTAAGCTTTCGTTATGAATAGTTCATAAAATGTGCAAATTATTTGCGCAGCAAAAGCGAAGTGAGCTCGATAAAGGTTTTACCTTTATAGTATGACAGTGAGAAAGATTATACTCATTAGTCTATTGTAGATTCTGAGAAAACTTGTCTCTAGTCACACTAATTGAGCAATTAAGGATCTATTGGTTAATGTTAATATTAAACCGTGGTTTTGGCTAAAGAATGCAAATTGGCATTCTTGAGTGATTTCTTCGAATAAAAGATCCGTCGTGATTTCTTTGTTTGAAGAGTTCATTCTAGAATGGTCCTAGAGTTTGTATTCTGCAAAGATCATAGTTTGATATACTGGCTTATAGAGCCTATTGTAGACTCAGATAGGCTTTCCGAAAATCCGTGTTCTCTGATTTTGATATCAGTCAGATTGTCTGATTTTATCGAAGTATAGAGAATATGTATTTGTCAGTAGGGTCAGTGGGAGCGTACAAATTTCTTTCTAGTATAATGTATCATTAAGTCTTGTTTTCTCCGTGGAAGTATTGGGAGTAGTCTCTGATATATCTGATTTAAAGTTTTATATAAGATATAAAACTGAGAGACTTGTGAGATATTCACATTAGTCACATATTAAATATGATCTAATAAAGGACACTGTAAGACTATCTGTATGACAGTTAGTATAACTGTTTGACAATTAACGTGTCTTTTATATATATATAGTGTTCATCTTTCGTAAAAGATGATTTCTTTGTCGAAAGAGATATTTATTAGAATGTCTAGTCAATATTATGCATCATAGGATGATGTCGTAATGAATACTATATTATGTGTGATTAACGATATCATTTTAATCATAATTGTCACGAGTTATTTTGATATGCTGCAAACCATATGATGGTTCTAGAAACATGTTCTTTACGATCTTTGAGATATTAAGAATGAATTTCTTATTCATGGAGAATTTAGTCAGCAACCATAAGGTCAGATTAATTTTGATTATAATTATGACATTAGATGGTCTATGTCATATAAAGTCAGAAAAGATGCAGTGGGAGTGTCAATGTTGATTCTACTAAACTAGTGGAATCAGTTGCGACTTTTGAGGTATTGACTTATGAAATTGCATAATGACCCCATAGATTAGAAGTTTTCATATTAGTTTATTGATTGCGGTTGTTTTATAGTATTTGGATTTGATCTCTAAATATATAAGACAACTCAGTAGCTATAACACAATATTAATATTACATCTGGGCCATAATAATGTAGAATTTGTATTCTGCAAAATATGAATGATGTTGGTTAAGGAAAACGGTTGGATTTGTTGGACAGACTCGATTTGTATAGCATGCTTACTTGTTGTTGCCTACCTCTTGAGTGCTGGTGAGCTCTTGAGGGCCATGAGTATGCGATATACATTAAGATGTGTATAGGATACCATGGATTGGCACTAGAGCAAGTGGGAGAAATTGTTAGGGTTGGTGCTCAGAGTGCCAATCCAGATCGTATTTATGTCCGATTCATAAATACGAGGAATTGTATTTTTCATAATATTTCTAATTTTAATGGTAGAACCCTTGTCTTTTATATGCTTATTCGATCTAATTGCGATTAGATATCTGATTACGATTAGATCGAAACTGAATTTGGTTTAGTGATACGTGTATATTAGACAAAGACCCTAGGATTTACAGTATAGTGCGCAGTTACAACGTAGTTTGTAATTGACATTGGGAAGCACACTATTAATTATATATCCTTAAATAAAATTCCTGGTCAAGATTTGCTAACACGGATCGGTTAGTAAAATCCGCTGAGACCAGTACATGTCGTATATCGTGACTTGGTCCGATGGTTTATCCCAGTGAACCATGAGTCTCGGGAGACTCGTATAGACATGTAGGTATTATTTGATAAGACACTGAACGACTCACTGAAGATTTCCTAATAGATGGTACACCAACGTCAATAGGAACCTTCTCATGTTGAGCGAGCATATTGGTCCTTCAACTTGAGATACCAATGTGGATATACGAGCTATCATCCACACTTTGATGGCAGTCACGTCAACGATCTAATCATGATCAGACCTCCGCCTGTTCGTTAGGTGTGGACTGATGCTCATGATAACTTGTGCATATCAAGATATGATCTGTCAGTCTTGTGTACAGGGCATAGGCATCCTCATGTGTTTACGATCTAGCAAATCCATGGCCGTGGTATAACGTCGGAAACCAGTTTCGAGTGTTATTTCGTGATCGTAAATTGAAAGTCGACTGTATTATACTGAACAGATTTGACATTCTTATATATATATCCCAGGTATAATACGGATGGCCTGTGACGGAGGGATTATACGTATCCAGTGACCTCGACTTGCATAGTTTAGCGAGATTATCTATGGTCATCATAATCCAAGAGTGGGTGGATTATGGACACGAAATTGGATTTCATGACGGATAAATCTAAACTTAGAGAGTCCCACAATATGAGTGTACTCGTTGAGCACTTGGGCAACTCGATATGAATAATACGGATTATTCATAATACTTCGTCAGATTAAGTGAGTTAATTCGGATCGTTTAATCATTAAACGATAACACATGCAATTAGTGGATTTCGTCCGCTAATAATTATTGTGTATTTGTATTTGATACATAATACGATTAGATACAAATTAATTATTCGTCAAATGAGATTTTAACACATGCCATTAAATATATGTATTTGTTATTTAATGTAAATAAAATACATATATATATAATAATTAATTGATTAACTTTTTCATAATTGTTATGAAAAATATTTAATTATTATTAGTTACACTTGTCATTAAATTAAAGGTTAAAGTGTCAAATATGATTTGTCACCACTTTAACTTTGTATTAATTTATTTTAATAATTGTCATTTGTGATAATTGTTGTCACACTTGTTCATTGTCAATTGGTCAATATGGCATGAATTAATTGAACTAAATGTGTTCAATTTAGATTGGATTACATAAAGTTTGATTTGAAATTTAATTTGATTAAATTAAAAAAATTGACAAAAATACCCCATTTTCTATGCCAAAATTCGGTCAACCTATTTAAAGAATTAAAAAAAAAAAATTCTTCATCTCTTTCATTCACCCACTGCCGAAACCTTAAAGGAAAAATGGGTCTCCATTTTTCTTGATGATTCAAGCATAAACAAAGAAGAAAATCAAGAAAAATGGGCATAAGGAATTAGGAGATTTAAGGTATTTCTTCAAATCCTTAACTTTGAAAATTTGTTTTATGTTTTATTGTTGATCTTTTGAGATCTAGGGTTTCTTATTTGTTGCAAAAATTGGGGCTTTTAGTTGTGGATGACGAAATTGGAAGTATAGTGTATGTGTTAAGTTATTTTGGAACTTATTAGTATAGTTTTATTTCCAATTTAATCAATTTATTGTTGGACAACAAAGTTACCATTCTAGAGTTATTGATCCACTATAAATAGCCTAGAATTTTTCTAGAGTTGTTCATATGTGGTGGGACTTCTTTGGTGTTGGATTAATTAGATTAATCTTGGATAAAATTGGATTAAAGCATGAAAATTTTGCCAATTTACCATCTGTATCAGATCTGGAATTTTCAGTGTATATATTGATTTATTTGATGTTAAATTAATGTTATGGATGTATTTTGGGAGTTGGCAAAATTGCTGGAAATTATTTCCGACTTGAAATAAGCGAAAACGGCCAAAAACGGCGTTACCGGGTGGATTTTGAGCCAACCGGGTGACGGCTGTCCAAACAGTGAATCCTTCACTGTTCGAGCAGCCCATGAACTGCCCCGACACTATTGGAGCTGACTTGAGCAGTTTTCATAAGTGTCGGGTAGTCCGTTCGGTCAAAAACACGTTTTAGGCCATTTTACGGAAAAAATCGTTTTCGTAAAAGTTTCGCGAGTTTTCAACATTATTTACAATAATATTTGATATTGGATAAATAGGTTTAGGTGAAATATGAATAAATTATTCATATTATATATTGAATAATTTATTTGGTATTTTGAAAAAGTTTTAAAAGTTACAACAGTAACTGGAATCATTAAGCTTGTTGTGCCAAAGCCAAGGCTTAGTTGATTCAGAGGAAAAAGGTTAGGGAATATATTGGATATATTGGCATTTATTGGATATATGTTTCGGACTTGGATGTCCACCTACTGGATCTAGGAATTGGATGAAATCCAATTGATCTTAGAGATCTACCTAGTTAAATATCATACATATTGTTGGCCAAAGTCAAGGTTGTTTGTTATTTAACGGGATCCTAGCCCACTAGGAAACTAGGTTTCCCGAGTACTCAACAGAGGGTTAGAGGCTCGCCGAAAAATAGTGGGAGGCAAGTATTAAATTTGCAATTTCGTTTAGATACTTGCCAATACTCGCTCATTTCGATTTTCGTCATTATTTAAATATAAATATATTAGTTGGAGTAATATTTTATTGTTGTTTTAAATTAAACAGTTGGACTGTATTCAAACTACTTCATTTATAGTTGATTATATAATTGGATTATAGTAATCAATATATTTGAATTTTAATTAATCAAATAATAGTTGATTATATAGTTAGACTATAGTAATCATTACATTTGATTGTACCCGAAATCGTTGATTGGATAGTTGGACTATTGGAATCAAGATAACTGAAAAATTAGCGTTTAGAACATAATCCTGGGAAAAAATGTCTTTAAACGGCTCCAATTTTCAGATTGGGAATAAAACCTCATGATAGTCCTGGAAACTGAGAAGTTATTCTATTTTATAGAGAAACATCTCGGGCCTGAGCCCGGAGTTGAGCAAATAGTGGAGCATGAGTTTTGGAAGACTCATGGTGATGATAACTTTAGTGCTCAATCTGTTATGCTTACCGCAATGACTCTTTAATTCCGTCGTCAGAATTAAGGATTAGATCCTTATACCATGATGTTGAAATTAAAGATCTTCATAAATCTATTTTTAGATCTTAGAAGTACAAATTTCAAAAGAAGCTCTTTCGCTCGCGTATGTCAGAGGGTACATCTGTCGAGCACTAGGTGTCGCAGATGATTGCTGACATCGATCAGCTAGGTTAGTTGGGTATTACCTACGTGGCCGAGACTACCAAAGATTTGATCTTATAGTCTCTACCCAAAAGCTGGGGCAAGTTCATTATGAACTAAGAGATAACTCTTGGAGAGTTGATGGTTATGCTCTAGGAGGCAGAGCTAGAGCTTCTATAATGGGCGAAGGCAAAATCATCACAGTCTTCTAGGAAGACAAATGACATATCCCAAGGTGTCTGCCTAAAATGTGGCAAACATGGTCACTGAAGCGTGACTACCATATGGACAAGGCAGACATGAAGGAACTGAAGGCGGGGCAAGGCTCCGGCTTCAAGTATGTTTGTCATAAACATGTTCACTACTAGTTTCAAAATTGGATTTTTGATACTAGATGTGGTACATAAATATGTACTGATGTGCAGAATCTGCTGATGAGCAGGATGCTGACTTCAGATGAGATCCACCTACGAGTCGGAAATGGGACGAGAGTTGCTATGTTAACCGTAGAAACCTAAGTTTTGAAACTGCCCTTGGGGCATGTACTTAAATTAGGAAACTGTTATAATGTACCTAGTTTGACTAGAAACATTATCTCTATATCTAGTATAACCCGTTGCGGGTATACCTTTATATTCTAGAACACTAAGTGTTTTATTTATAAAGATGTTATTGAGATAAACACATTAGATGTGAAAAACGGTATTTATATTTTGAATATAAATGAATCTCAAACATATAACATGACAAACAAATAGCTCAAACTGAAATAATCAGATGAGACTTATTTGTGGCATTGCTGTCTGGGACACATTAACAAGACTCGTATATCCACACTTTCGAAGAGTGGATACTAGGACAGATTTGATTCTAATTCAAATGATGTCTACGAATCTAGTTTCTTAGGCAAAGTGTCTAAAATACCTTTTACTTGGTAAAAGTACAAGTGCCACCGATCTGTTAGCCTTCGTTCATTGTGACGTAAGTGGGCTCATGTCTAGCTAGGCTAGAGGTGGATATGAATACTTCACAACCTTTACAGATGTGGCATCGCGTTATGGTTATGTGTTTCTTATGAAACACAAGTCAGAAATTTTGAGTAATTCAAAGAGTTTCGACACGAAGTAGACAGACAGACCGGCTAAAGTATTAAACCATCATGGTTTGACCGTGGTGGAAAATACTTAAGCAATAAGTTTCTCGACTATTTGAAAGAGTATGGTATTCTTTCATAGTGGACTCCTCCTAGAACACCTCAATTTGACGGTGTGTCCGAACAGAGAAACCGAACTTTGTTAGACATGGTAAGGTTAATGAAGAGTCGCTCTGAGCTACCAATTTCCTTCACGGGATACACATTAAACAATGCAATACTTATTTTGAATAAGGTTCCATGAAAATCTGTTAGACAGACTTCATATTAGATATGAACAGGAAAGAAACCAGGTTTTCTCATTCCTGAAGATTTGGGAATGCTGGGCATATGTTTGGATGATACCAAACTAGAACCCAAATCAGATAAGTGCCTATTTGTAGGTTATCCTAGGGAAACCAGAGTATAGTACTTATACAACTCACATGAGAACAATGTAATTGTTGCTCTCCACGCGGTTTTCCTAAGAGGAATACCTATATGCAGTGGTAAGTGGGAGGAAAGTAAAACTCGATGAAAATCAGAGTAATACTGTTTCAGGCACCGATTCCTTAATGGAACACAAACAGTTCATCAAGGATGAAATTGTACCATAATCTTCGAATACAAATAACCGCGTAATACAGAGAGAGTCGGAAAACAACCTGAGAGGTATGGGTCTCTGATCTCACCTCGTAAAGATGTCAATCTTATTGAGGAACACGAACCGGCTACGTATGAGGAAGTGATACAAGGTATCGACTCCCTATTATGGCAAAGTGCCATGAAGTCCGAAATGGATTCCATGTATACAACCAAGTTTGGACACTGGTTGATGTACTTGAAGGCATTGTGTTTGTTAGTACTAAATGTGTCTTCAAGGAAGACATACATGAATGGCAACATATAAATGTACAAAGCTAGGCTTGTACAAAAAAGGTACCGTCGTCAACATAGTGTCGATTACGACGAAAACTTTTACCCGTTGCCATGATAAAATCCATTCGGATAATGCTTTCTAATGCTGCATATTTCATTTATGAAATATGACACATGGACGTCAAAATCACTTTCCTTAAACGGAAACCTTTTGGAGGATGTTTGCAACATCCTGACGGTTTTGTTGTACCAAAACAAGTAAACAAGGTTTGCAAGTTAAATCAATTCATTTATGGATTGAAGCAAACATCGGGTTCTTGGAACTAACGTTTTGATAAGATTATAATGGTATATGATTTAATTCAAAACGAATATAATTCTTGTGTATATAAGAAGGTTAGTGGGAGCGCACTGACATTGATTGTCATATATAATGATGACATATCATTTCTTGGAATTGACATTCTCCGCAGATTACTTGAGAGAGACAACCTTTATTCAAGGAATAAGGATCTACTGAGATAGATCTAAAAGTTGTTGGCACTCTCCAAGAAATCGTACATTGAAATATATGTACGTGACCTAGTGTCTCATATGCTTTGAGCATATGGAGTCACATTCAGGCCGATCCAGGTGATAGTCACTGGATTGATGTAAAGAAGATCCTTGAGTATCTTAGATGATCTAAGAATGCTTTCTTAAGCTATGGATGATGAGAACTTGATGTGACTGGGTTCACCGCTGCAAGTTTCCAAACCGAAAAATACGATTGTAAGTCGCAATAAGGGTACTATATAGTTTGAATAACTGAACAGTGAGCTGGAAATCTTCCAAGCAAGATAATGTTACCGAATAAACAACAAAAGCGGAATATTGCTGCAGCTGAGGCAGCAAAAGAAGCAATTTTGGATCTGTAAAATTCCTAATTAGATTAGGAGTAGTTCTATTAGCAGCTGAGCTAGGCTACAGCACGGGCTAAAGAATTAATGGTCTCATCAACAATCCAAGTATATACTTCAACTATTTCATATGATTCGTCGGATCATACATCATGGCGATGTGATGATCAAATAAATCGCATCAGATGATAACCTTTCAAATCCGCTGACGAAAGCTGTTTCTCAGCAGAAGTTTGAGCGACCCGTACATAGTTCAGGTGTAGGACACTTGAGTGATCGGCTATAGGCCAAGTGGGAGATTGTTGGACAATTATGACCCATAACATCACTATTTGTACAGAACATGGTGTTGTTGTACAAATTAACTATGTGACAAAGGAAATTGCTCTTTTATCATTTGTAATTGGATTACCAAGATACATAAATGATAAAAGTCCTTATGATTAGTTCCGAATTGAGATGATATGAGACAGTATCAATCCACCAAGGTTTAATCATTAAATATCTGATGAGTGGTATTTATATCACTATTTCCCACTCATCTAACATAATATTTTGTATAGTTTCTCGGGTTTTGTGAACGTTTTGATGTGTTTTGTGTTATTTTGCAGATAAATAAAGTTGGGAAAGCAGTGGAAGTAATTTGGGGCAAAAATATAGAAAAAATGACAAATGGGCATTTTCATAATTTTCGGCGTCGCGACGCCAAGCCCTTCAGCGTCGCGACGCTTAAAGTGCGCCGACCATGCTAACGTGCGCCGAGGGACACGTGTTAGAATCTCAGAAATTGGACATGCTAACGTGCGCCGAACTTGCTAACGTGCGCCATGACACGTGTCATCATCACAGAAGATCAACTAAAATGCCCCTGATGCCACGTGTCGCAAACCTATTGGACCAAACTATGCGCGTGCCACGTGTCGCCTCCTCATTGGACCGAATCACCGTAGAATCACATGCTGCCACGTGTCAAGCTCTCATTTGACCGATCCTATGCGCGTGCCACGTGTCAGATTCTCATTGGACCGAAAGCTCAGCCAATCACCGTGTGCCACGTGTCGTCTTCTCATTGCACCACCTTCACCGCGTGCCACGTGTCACTACATGATTGTGCCGAAAGAATCCACGTGTCAACCCGTGTTGACCGAAGACGCGTCTTGGCGTCGCGACGCCGGTTGCCGAAAATGTCTATAAATTCAGCTCATATTCACATCATTTGGTGTGCTTTCTTTGGGAGTTTTTCCCTGTTTTTAGAGGATTGCATCTAATTTTGTATATATAAATAATATTTTTAATTATGTATTTTAATTTTCAGTAATTGTAATAGTAGTTCTTCTTCTTCTATTTTCTTTTATGTTTAGTAGTTAATTTTCCGCTGGGGTAAAAGGTGAAACCTTTAATATAATTATTTAGGTAATTCTCACTTAATTATAATTTATAAATTATAAGTTAACTGGATAAATTAATGTCAGACTTTATTACCGCCTATATGGTCGATTTAAATATTAATTACTTTACCGCCTATATGGCTGGTCTTTATGTGACAGATAATTACGGCCTATATGGCTTGTGTAATTGGACTAAATGAATTACCGCCTAGATGGCTGGTTTTAAATGTTTAACATTATTAATTCCTGAGAAAGCATAATATAAAATAATTTATATATTATAATAAGTGAGATACCTAGATAAGAAATATTAAATATGGATCATCTAACCCCAACATTTTATTTTATTCTAGGGAAGTGATGAAACACAATATTACTAGGCTTAATAATTGATTTAATTATTTATTGGGTAATTCTTTAGTTTGTTTATTGAGTCTTAAGCTTAATGCTTCTTGTTGTCTGATCACCAATAAGATTGATGTGGTAAACTTAAAATGAACTAGACATAGGGATTTTAGGTTTCAGCCTTAGATTCAATAGCCCACGATCTTCCTTGAGGATAGATAACCCTTTAATAGATTTCCTTACAGGATAGACATATACCTGTCGGGCGGGGGTAGCCACAATTGGAACTTAATCTTAATGAATCCAGGTAATTTGGTTGACATAGACATACGGTTCAATTTGGTTATACTGGGTATTTGCGTCTGGCCATCGACAGAGGCTTTTGCATATTTTCGTGTTCCAGGTTAGCAAACTGATTTATTACACATAAATAAGAGAGTCAATTCATCTTTTTAATAATATTGTGTGGAGTTATGACCATAGATCCTTGAGTCTTTTATTTTATTTTCCTTAGTATTTTCTTTTGAGTATATTTTTATTTTATTTAGTAAATCCACATTCAACCAATCAAAAGCAATCAATTCCCTTCTACCTATAATTAGATACCTGTAAATAAATAGATTCAATAATTAATAACAACAATAGGAATTAAGTCCTAGTGGGATCGATATTTTTATACTACTTGAATGATACGTGCGCTTGCGTTTTACGTGTGTGTTTACGCCGGTCAAGTTTTTGGCGCCGTTGCCGGTGACTTATTTTTCTTGAGTTATTAATTTTGAAGCTATATAATTTACTTGTATCTAATTTTCTTTATTTTTATCTGTAATTTTTATTTCTTTCTTTTGTTTTCAGGTGATTGAAAAATGTAACATTATTGGGAGATTGAAAGATCGCGAGCTTTACTAGAAGATACACCCCAAATCGGGGAGCAACCGTCCGGTTTTATGAGGCATGTTGTCCAGCCCAACAATTATCATTGGATGTCAGAATCAAGCAATTCTACATTTGCTCAACAGAACGAAATGGGGAGATGTGTGCATATACTTTTCAGAGTGGCAGAATTATCAGAATCATTCAAGGTACGAAGAACCATCATATTTTCCATCTTATCCACCATCTACCTACGATCTTCATCAACAATCAGAACCATCAGAAGAAGATCAGATGATTGACACGCTCAAAGATAGGTTTAAGAAACGAGACGAAGAGTTGGATACGATGTTTGAAACATACCAGAATCAACTCGAAAGTATTCAGAGACAATCATAATTCATTCAGAGATTGACAGATTATACGAGACAATTAACAGAAAACCAGAACTACATACCTCAAGAGCCAGTTTCAGATGACACTGATGAAGCCTTCAAGTACCAATCATTTCACAACAACACTTCAACAGAGGAGGAGGCTGAGCAATATCAACAACCAGAGGTATCAGTTTAGGAGCCCGAACCGGCAAAGTCTCGATTTGATTTTTATTATTCTGACTCTGACGATGATGAAACTGAGTTGTTGGTACCAACTGCATCAACACTTGAGGATGGAATTCTGTATCCTCAAAATGAAGATCTTGGGGCATCCATTGCACAAATGTTTGAAGAAGATCTACCTGAGCCAATCATTTCACCTAGATCAGAGGATGAAGACCTAAAATCTGACATTTCTTTTCATCATCAGGTTGACAATTTTGAAGCATACATTTCACAGATGACAGATGAAGAATTGAATGCGGAAATCCTAAAATACATCTGTGAAGAAAAGGTGGAGCAAGAAGCAGAGCAAATGGAGGAGCAAATGTCTGAACTTATTAAAGATCCAAAGCATTCAGGCGAAACATCACTGTTTTGGGGAGTACAATTTAGAAAAATCACCCAAAATCTTGACATAATGGAACTTCCATTCCAAGTCAAGCACCATACAAGACCTCCTGATTTTATTTCTTTCTTTTCAGGAACCACTGTAGCAACAAAGATTAAAAAGGTGGCACAAGCACTGAATGGGACAAAATTCTTTTTGCCACTTTACCGTTGGAAGAGACCCTTCAAACGCAACGCTCATGGGATTGTCTTTAATCGGACATCCAAAACGATGCTGAAACCTCATTGACAGATGGATTTCAGTCACGTCTGGCTGAAGACGAAAAATTTAGCGCTTGCAGAGAGGCAACCCATGCAATTTGTTGTAATTTGTTTTTTTTGTGAACTTTTTAATTTTGTGTGTTAGTTTGCAGGAAAAATAAAAACGGAATTTTTCAGGACAAAACAAGCCAGTGCAAGCAGGATTTTCACAAAATAAAAATTTGACAAAATCACGAAGATATAAATTTGATCCAGTAGAAACAGCCGAGTAAGGAGTCAGCTCTTGAGACGCGTCCCAGTGGATTTATCCGTCGAAAGATGTGGTTTTGCCAAAAAAAATAAAAAAAATTCCCGCGTCGCGATGCTCAAACCCTGCGCGTTGCGATACCAAAGCCTGAAACACAAAACCCTAACCCTAAAAATCGAGTGTCACGACGCCATGCAAACTTCAGCGTCGCGATGCTGGATCGATTTCATGACATAAACCAGCAGCCGCCGAGACAGGTTTCACTTCCCTCACTCAAACCTCACCATTTTCTTTCAACCAAAGCCAACCACCATCACCGAGATCCAGCCACCCTCACTGAGATCCCGCCAAAACCGAACAAAGCATAGCTTTCACCGAGTCTTAGCCACCACCGTCGAGACCGATACCATCTCAACCCTTGTCGAGCCACTACCGTGACCGAGCCTTGCTGATCCAGCCGCGCCACTACCAAGCCAACCATGATCCACCAGCCGCACCCCCATCGCCAAGCCACTGCCATGAACCACCATCAAACCGAGACCCATCACAGTCAAACTGAGCCACACCAAACCTTCACTGAGTCCACCAACCCGTGAGACAACCTTGCCGTGAGCGAGCCACTATCTTGCCTAGAAACCGAGCCGAACCAGTCACACCGAGCCACTGTCGAACCTTGCACAGTCAAACCGAGAGTAGCCTTCGCCGAGTCACAACCACCCCTTACCGAGACCACACTGAACCATATAACCACCCCTTTCCGAGACCAAGCCTTTGCCAAGACACCCACGGCCAAGACCCTCCATCGTCATTTCCGGTCATCAAGCAGTGAGTGGTAAAATCGTGAAGAGGTAAATCTGTGCTCTTCAATTTCCGAATTTACAAAAGGGTAAAGGCCGAATTTTTGGATACTTTATGTGGTTAATTTTGTAAAAATTGGATGCTATTGGATTTGAAACTATTGACAGTGAATGGGAAGACCGAAAATTTGTGAAAGTTGTTGATTTGTGTGGTAAAATTGTTGAAACTGAACTTGGAAGTTTGGGAGTGAGTACTTGGCATATTTCTGATTTGGGGATTGACTGATCGGTTGAATTCATAGATTTTGAAGGTTGTTGTGTGGTGATAGTTTTAGAGTGAATTTTGGGGAAATTTTGAGTTTTTAGAGGTGATTCTGCCAAAATTTTTACTAAAAAATGGTCAATTAACGATCGTGGTAAGAAGCGTAAATTGGACATAGATCTTAATCGGTAATTTTTCCTATAAAATTTCAGCTAACCACGTATTATCTTCTAAACTCTTCTTCCACTGTTTAAGACATTGGGGACAATGTCTCATTTAGGTTTGAGGGAAGGAATTAGTTGATTAGTACCTTGTTTTTAGTCTGTGTGTTGTTTTTATTTTTAGTCCAAAATTTTTCGAAAAATACAAAAAAAATTGAAAATTTTTCAAAAATTACAAAAATATTTTGTGTTTTTATTTTGACTAAAAAGGTGAAATTAGTAAGAGATAGCTGAGTAAGGAGTTTTCACTCCTGAGACGTATCTCAAACCATTTTTGAAACAAGTTAATTTTTGTTTATTTCCTTTTGAATTATTTAATTTGTAAATTCTCCATAAAACGGACTAAAATGGATCTTCATATGCTCAGTTGACAGGTATTATCAACATACATGGAAACATACGGACATGAACTATAATTGAAACGTTTGTAATATTCAGTGCTCTAGTTTAATTGGAGGAAACATCTAAAAAAAACAATGGATTAAAAAAAAAGAAAAAACGTCTGAGATCCGAGTTATTAAGTCTGTAGGGGTGTTTTAACACCTAGTGCCCTAAAACCAACTGGTTTGGGAGTCACTGGCCCAAAGCTCGCTACATGGATCAAAGATGCTGCAGAAATATATATATCTGAAGTCTGAGTAATTAAGTCCGCAGGGGTGTCTTAATACCTGGTGCCCTAAAGCCAACTGGTTTGGGAGCCACTGACCCAAATCTCGCTACATAGACGGAAGATATTGTATATAAATAATAAAAAAAATCAAAGAAAAAATCAGAAAAATTATTCCATTGCTACAAAAAGATGTGAATTCTGATAAAACTTTAGGACAAAAATATTACTCTCTTATCAACTACACTTGTGACTGTTGTGGGCAAAAATGAGTTGATTAATATTTTGTTGGCTGTGTATATGAAGAATGGTAAATATAATCAGAGAATTTACTTATTCAGTAATTTATAAAGAAAGAAAACAGCTAGTAACTTGGAGTAGAAGTTTCACCTGATTAGTTACTAACTTCTTTATTCTCTTTTCGCTTGTCTTTTTGCTTTTGTGTGCATTAGTTTTACTAAATTTTGACTTTTGTAAAATGTTTGTGGGTATCATTGCTGTAAACCCTCACGAGACTACAACTCGTCCACTAGGGACACCTAGGGGTTTAAAGGCTTGTTGCATACGCTAAATGCAACCGTGATCCCTACGAAAGTGGCTTAGTTAATTTTTGTTATTTTATTTTGTGTTTTGCTCGAGAACTAGAAAAATGTTAGGTTTGGGGGTGTGATGAGTGGTATTTATATCACTATTTCCTACTCATCTAACATAATATTTTGTATAGTTTCTCGGGTTTTGTGAACGTTTTGATGTGTTTTGTGTTTTTTTGCAGATAAATAAAGTTGGGAAAGCATTGGAAGTAATTTGGGGCCAGAATAGAGAAAAATGACAAAGGGGCATTTTCGTAATTTTTGGCATCGCGACACCAAGCCCTTCAGCGTCGCGACGCCGAAAGTGCGCCGGCCATGCTAACGTGCGCCGAGGGACACGTGTCAGAATCTGAGAAATTGGACTTGCTAACTTGCGCCGGATCTTGCTAACGTGCGCCGAACTTGCTAACGTGCGCCGTGACACGTATCATCATCACATAAGATCAACTAAAATGCGCCTGATGCCACGTGTCACAATCCTATTGGACCAAACTATGCGTGTGCCATGTGTCGCCTCCTCATTGGACCGAATCACCGGCGAATCACATGCTGCCACGTGTCAAGCTCTCATTGGACCGATCCTATGCGCATGCCACGTGTCAGATTCTCATTGGACCGAAAGCTCAGCCAATCACTGTGTGCCACGTGTCATCTTCGCATTGCACCACCTTCACCGTATGCCACGTGTCACCACATAATTGTGCCGACAGAATCCGCGTGTCAACCCGTGTTGACCAAAGACGCGTTTAGGCGTTGCGACGCCGGTTGCCGAAAATGTCTATAAATTCAGCTCCTCTTCACTTCATTTGGTGTGCTTTCCTTGGGAGCTTTTCCCTGTTTTTAGAGGATTGCATCTAGTTTTGTATATATAAATAATATTTTTAATTATGTATTTTAATTTTCAGTAATAGTAATAATACTTCTTCTTCTTCTCTTTTCTTTTATGTTTAGTAGTTAATTTTCCACTAGGGGTAAAAGGTGAAACCTTTAATATAATTATTTAGGTAAATCTCACTTAATTATAATTTATAAATTATAATTTAACTGGATAAATTAATGTCAGACTTTATTACAGCCTATATGGTCGGTTTAAATATAAATTACTTTACCGCCTATATGGCTGGTCTTTATGTGATAGATAATTACGGCCTATATGGCTGGTGTAATTGGACTAAATTGATTACCGCCTATATGGCTGGTTTTAAATGTTTAACATTATTAATTCCTGAGAAAGCATAATTGTAGGCATTGTTTTTTTTTGCATGTGAAACCCGATGATGAGTCTCATTTGGAGGCACTACCTTTTGAGTCACGAAAGCCGCGGGAAACGGATATCGGAAGGGGAAATTCAGAATAAACAAGCTCACTGTCTTCGTTAGTGCTGCGTTCGTTACTTCGTTCGAATGGCAAATAGATTGCGGGTGTTCATGTCGCGTTCGAGGAAGCGTTCGAACGGTGTCGGTAATTCTGGTTTTGCTACTAGCCTCACACCCAGCCCATTTAGCTCCCCAAAGCCCATAAAACACATCCCAAATTAAATAAATAAATATTAATTTAAACATTAAACATTAAATAAAATATTTAAACCATTTACCAATTAAATAAAATATTTACCTAACTTAAACTAAAATCATGCCTAATTTAAATAATTTGAATATATTATATACTAAAACTAAAAAGAAGATATGCCTAATAAAATCAATCCTAACCAATTAAAACCAATCATATATTTGACTTCCTAATCTAATAAGATAATTACCAATCTAAAATATTTGTATTCCTAAACCAACACAAATTAAATATTACAACTTCCTAATTTAAAATATTTTGTCCCCCCTCAATCTTGTGTATACCTTTCTTGTAAATCCTAATTGAATACCAAATCCTTTCCTTGTGAGACAAGAAGAAAACCCTAGACATCTTCTATATAAACAACCCCTAACCAAAGCCATCCTCTCCTCCAGACACATATAATTCACACCCAACTCTCTCTAATCTCTTACAATTCACGACATTAGAACCATAACAAGTAAAGAATAATTCTCTTCATCTCACTCTCTCTTGGCCGAAAACCATACATCCACCATCCCCCCTCCTTAGCCGATTTACAACACCCCCTATCACCACCAAGAACACATCCCCCCCATACAACCCTTACAACCACTGAAACACCACTTAATAAACACTCAAAACCAGCCCCCTAAAGCACGCCTAAACAGCCCCTGAATCACCCTAAAACAACAGCCCAAATCCTCTTAAAACGGTCCCTAAAAAACCTTAAAAACAGTAACATAAAAACTGCATAGATAATCTTAAAAATAATCACACACAACCGCCCTAAGAATCCACTCAAACTTGGAACAGTTCATTGAAAACGTTAAAATAGGTGGCCCGAGCAGTGAGCAGCAAGACAGAGGCCGAACAGGAGCAGAACGGAGTTCGAACCGCAAGCAAAACAGCAAAGCAGTGAGCTAGGACGCTGAACCAGTGAACCAGAAAATTGCAGAGCTTTACCCCTTCCGATCTTCGCGAAACGCGAGTCTGAGAGACGGCTTAAAAGGTTAGACCTGAGGGTACTTTTCACACTCATCTTTATTTGATCTTTGTTATCTATTTGGATTGTATTTTATTTGTTTGTTAAATCTTGCTTGTGTATGATGTGTGTTGTGGGTATGGGATGAATGAGAAATGTGTTAACTCTCGTGGTATATCGGATGGAAACCCGGACATAAATTTCATAGCCGATTCCGAATGGACGGTAATATGATCTATACTCGGGACACAACTCCACGTACCGCTTGAGTAAACGGCACTATCTTTTGCCTTGTGTTGCTTTGGTTTGTTTATTTTTCGTTACTTGAATTCTGTATGTTGTTTATTTATGCATGATTCAATCAAGCGCATGGGCTTAGTGAGTTAGTCCAAAGGTCCTCTATTTGAGAGACGAATAGCCGAAAAGGCCACCTTTGTGACACCACTTCGCCGCACCGGTTGATGTGTGTTCGGTTGGATGCAAGACACGTTCAATCGGGCATACTTAGTTTGATATTATTGACTTTATCTTTTTATGCATGGTTCAATCAAGCGCATGGGCTTAGTAAGTGGAATGAAAGATCCTTTATAGGGAGGGGTTAAAACCCTTTACCACGATGCTTTGCCGCGCCGGTTGATGTGTGTTCGGATTGGATGTAAGATGTGTTCAATCGGGCATACTTGGTTTTGATATGATTGGCTCTATTTTTGTATGTGTGATGTGACGCGCATGGGCTTAGTATGTTGGTCTAAAGGTCCTCTCGTTGAGAGACCAAGAGCCCCAAAAGGCCACCTTTACGGCAGTACTTTGTCGCGCCCCTTTATTTTGTTGTTTATGTATTGCGTCCCATTTCATGCATCAGGTCTGTTCCCGTTCGAACGCGTTTACGAACGCAACTCGAACGCGCATACATTTTGCCTTATCATGCATCAGGTCTCATTTCCGTTCGAACGCGTTAACAACGCCATACGAACGTGAGCATTCTGTTTTTCATTTCCGTTCGAACGTGTTAACAAATGCCATACGAACGTGAGCATTCTGTTTCATTTCCGTTCGAACGCGTTAACAAACGCCATACGAACGTGAGCATTCTGTTTCATTTCCGTTCGAATGCGTTAACAAACGCCATACGAACGTGAGCATTCTATTTCATTTCCGTTCGAACGCGTTTACGAACGCTACACGAACGCGAACACACTGAACTGAGACATATTCATCACATGCCACGTATAATTGTTTCTTAGGTGATTTTTTTTATGGAACCACACACGCATTCTATTATGTATGCTTGTGTTTTCATGAATATGATATGCTGAATGAAGTTGTATGTTCATTGTTACTTTGAGGTATTTTTAGGCATGTGTTATTAGATATGAGATAATATGAAATGTATGTATGAGTGTTATTTTGTACCCATGAATATAGAAGCATGATATTCCTAGGAATAAGTGTTACTTAAGCCTGATTAAATTATTATGTAAATCCTTTCATTACAAATGGCATAAGTAAGGGACCATTCCGAACCCAACGGTTTGAGGTCTTCCCTTGCGAGGGGTGAGTGCGGCCTTAAATCTCATTTTCCTGGTTCACACCGGGTGGCGACTCCATTATTCTCCGGTTTAGTCCCCCGTGGCTACTCCGTACTCCCGACCGGGCCGCGAGCCCGGGACAGCATGCGTCGCCCCAGATTTCTGTGTTCCCACAGTCTTCCTTCATTCACTACCTTTCTAGAAGGAAAAGCTGTGAAGGCACCTAGATAGCTATCTACTTGTAGCCTATTGTGATGGACTAATTGGAGGACTCGTTGTTTATTCCTGACAACAAGCGATAAGAGCCTAAGAGGCTTGGGTATTTAAGTGAGCCTCGCTCCACCTTCCCTCTGGGGGATCTACAACGGGAAATCCATTTGACAGTCCGTCACACACCATAGCTCATTGGCACGTACCTTAGTGTATAAAAAAGGGTGCGCTCACTTGGTTGCTCGAACCCTTGAGTGGGGAGACCTAGTTGTGGGCCATCCTTCGCCGGTGAGAGCCTTTGTCTATACTCTTGCTAACCCACCCATAGACCGGGTTGGCTAAAGTAACAATTATTTCCTTGAATATGTGCTTGTGGACCATCCTCATTTTGGATGTGGTTGGACTATTGTCAGAAATGCGGGCTTGCTGGGCCATTTAAACTGGGGCAAGTTCACACCTTATGACTATTAGGCCAAAAGCTTCTGAAATGTTGATGGGCCACTTTGTAAAAATTATTATGTCATGGTTGCATCATCTTTCTTTTATGCTTGTGTTTGGGAACATCGTTGTTTGGATCCATTTGGACCATTTATCATGGGATATGGGCTTGTTGGGCCATTTAAACTGGGACAATAACACATCTTATGACGATTGGGCCAAAAGGCTTCTAAATAACAATGGGCCATTTTATGATTGTGTTCGGAATATTATCATTTGGATTTAGTTGGGCTCTTTGCCATAAGACATGAACTCGTTGGGCCATTTAAACTGGACGGGTTTACTCTTATGACAGTTGTCCCAAAAGCTTCTAAAATGATAATAGGCCGATTTGTTTGAGGATTTTATTTGATTTAATATATGTTATATACTTATTATGCACATCATGCATACATATACCTTGTTGACATCCTCTGTGTCTTAAAAAAGACACCATAGATACCGTTTGGGTTAGGGAAGGAGCCAGACTCACTAAAAGAACAAGTATGAGTGAATCCGATAATGAGGTGTCCCGTATGGATCAGTTAGAGAACGGTCTCGCCAAGATCACTGAACAGTTGCAGGCTTTGACTACTGCTATGGCTGGTATAGCTGGGTCTCGTGCCGGGGTTAATTCTGGGGATGTGAGGCAAGAGGAATCTCCGAACAGATTGGGGAATGATACCCCCGCTTTTGATGATGATATGGCAGAGTATGCAGCAGGCAGATTATCTGGGTCTCAGGCAGAGTTACAGAAACTCCGGGATCAGGTTGAGTCGGTTACCCGCAAGATGAGGGGTAAGAATGAGGATTTGCTGGATTATGACACACTGACTTTTGAGGAATAGTTACCGGCACAGTTCAAGATGCCTGATATGGCTAAGTTTAACGGGAATGGGGATCCAAGGGTGCATCTCCGACAGTTTGTATCAGTCATTCAGTTGGCTTATCTCAGCGCCAAGTGCAGAAAATGTTCGGGATGTCGTTTGAAGGAGCTCCCGTGGTGTGGTACCACAGTTTAGAGAAGAAAGTGAAGGAAGATTGGAGGGAGTTAGCTGATGCTTTCCTGAAACAGTATGTCACTGACCTAGAGATCGATCTGTCACTCCGCGATTTGGAGAATGTTAAGCAGAAATCGGAGGAGAGTTTTAAGGAGTACGTGGACCGATGGAGGGGTCAATTGTTGAAAATGCAGACTAGGCCCTCAGAGAAGGACCAGATTAAAATGATCATCAAGGGCACCAAGCCCTCCATCTATGGGAAGCTGAGGAGGATGACCTCCATGATTACTGATTTTCGGCAGTTGAGGGAAACTGTCATGGACATTGAAGAAGAAGAAGCCGAGAATAGAAAATTCTATGGTCTGAACAGGAGGCCCATTGGGGGAACATCGGGAGCAAAGCCCGTTTCTGCTAAGATTGCCGCTATCCGAAACCGGCAGTTTTCTAACTTGGGAAGGCCCCTGTCAAAAGTGCTAGAGAAACTGAAGAGACAAGGGCTTTTAAAGCCTTTAGAAGCCAAACCTATCCCAAACCCACCACCACCACATTTCAATCTCAACCTTTACTGTTATTTCCATCAGCAGAAGGGCCATGACACTGACAACTGTGCCCGACTGCGCCACGAGATCCAAGACCTCATTGACTCCAAAAAGATACCTGACCCCGAAACCGAACAACCAGACACAAACAGAAACCCCTTACCCAATTACCGAGCAGTACCCCCACCAATCTACATGATCAATTCTGGCCTCCCAGAAGACCTTGTCCTAAAATACTTCCACCCTCAAGCCTTTTGCCTTGGAATCTGGGATAGTACTAGTGAAGATGAGGCAGAGCAGGGGAAAAGTTTTTGGCTTGATTTCTCTAGCAGTGATGAGGAAGAAGTAAGGGGAATGACGCGTAGCGGTCGCTTTTACAATGATATGGCGGAGAAGGGTAATGGAGTTTTGACAGATGGTAGAGAAGTGGTTGAGACTACAGAAAATACTGAGGGGGATATAGTGCTGATACAATTGAGGAAGACTATAGCACAAGTGAGTATCTGGGAACTGTTATGTGCATCCCGAGAGCATAGACAGGCCATGGTTGAGGCCTTGAGCAAAATTGTGGTACCAGAAGACGCCAACCCTGCAATGTTTGTTGGGTCAGTTCAGAATGAAGCTTTGCAGATATCTTTTTCTGAGGATGATCTCCCACCGGAGGGGAGGAATCATAATAGGCCTTTATTTATCAGGGCCGAAGTGAGGGGCAAGAAAACTTCATGTGTAATGGTGGATGACGGTTCGTCCATCAATGTGTGCTCGCTGAAAATTCTAGCAAAATTGGGTATAAAAGCAACAGACTTGGACCCCTCCAGTATGACTATTAAAGCTTATGATGACAGTAAAAGGGGAGTTGAGGGTACCTTTGTGGCTGTGGTCAAGGTAGGACCGATTGAAGATGAGGTTGAGTTCACAGTACTGGACATCCCAGCCACTTTTGCCTTATTGTTGGGAAGGCCTTGGTTTCACAAACTTGGGGGCGTGCCTTCCACTTTGCATCAGATGATCAAGTTCCCGTATGAGGGAGAAGTTGTTACTATCCGGGCTGAGGTAGATAATGCCGTGGCTGCCTGGAGATACAACCTTTCACAAGGTTTCAGGTGTCAGCTACTTTTGAGGAATGGGTGGATCCTAGGGTGGCTAGGATTATGGAGAAAATGAAATTTGAACCAGGTGAAGGTTCAAAATTGCCAGATTTCAGAGGACAGACCACTCGGAAAGGTTGAGGGTATAAGTCTGATGAAGAAAAGCCAAAGGTCAAGAAAAAGGGCCTGAAACTGATGGAATGTTTTGTGAAAGCTTCAGGATATCAAGGGGAGCCTGAACCTGTGGAAGTTAATGGAATTGTGGTGCCAGGATTTGAGATCTTCCAGGATTTGTTGGGTAAAAAGCCGCTGGTTAAAGAAGCTGTGGAAGCAGAGAATTGGGAAGAAGAATTGATGAAGTTGGAAAGCCTGACTCTGGGAGAGGATGAAAAGCCTGAGGAAGATCTGATTGCAGAGGAAGAAGTGTCTATAGATGATGAAGACATTTATCTTCCTGATTTGTTTGAATGTACTTCCGCATTATCCAATAATAAAGACATTTCTTTTGCTTACTTGCCTGAGTCATTTCCATTTGCTCTGCACGAATCAAGCATATTTGATATCAGTTCAGCCAGAACTACTGCATTTAACTTGGGTACACTTGAGAACCCCAAGGAATTTCTGATTGCAAGTGAAGTAACCTCCGAAGAGAGGGAGAAACTAGAAGAAGTGTTGGTCAGATATGCCAAAGTGTTTGCTTGGTCCTATGAGGACATGCCTGGGGTAGACAGAAACATTGCCCAGCATATGATACCAACTTATCCGAATATGAGGCCAATAAAACAGAAACTCCGACGGATGAGACCAGAATGGGCTGAGAAAGTCAGAGAGGAAGTTAAGAAACAGATAGATGTGGGGTTCCTGGAAGTAGTAAAATATCCAGAGTGGTTGGCTAATATAGTGCCGGTACCAAAGAAAGATGGGAAGGTCAGAATGTGTGTAGACTACAGAGATCTCAACAAGGCTTGTCCGAAAGATGATTTTCCTCTGCCGCATATAGATGTTCTGGTTGATAGTGCGGCTTTATCTGCTATGTATTCATTTGCAGATGGATTTTCAGGTTACAATCAGGTTCTCATTGCTGAGGAAGATAAACACAAGACTGCATTTGTTACCGAGTGGGGTACTTATTGTTACAAGGTTATGCCGTTTGGACTTAAGAATGCGGGGGCTACCTATCAGCGAATGGCCACCACACTTTTCCACGACTTAATGCACAAAGAGATTGAGGTATATGTGGATGACATGATGGTGAAATCAGAGACAAGAGGTGGGCATATTGAAGCACTGGAAAGGTTCCTTCAGAGAGTTGACAGATATAACCTGCGGCTAAATCCCAAGAAATGTGTGTTTGGGGTGACATCAGGGAAATTGCTTGGTCATACAGTGGGAAATAGAGCAGTGAAGTTGTCAGACCTCGAGGGAAATGAATTCACAGAACCAATCAATGTCGACAGGTTGAATATGTACTTTGCTTGAGAAGACTTGGTCGCCAGTGGAAGACCTAACCCAACGGAAAAAGAAAACTCATGCATACATGCATACACGTAACCTATATTGCATATTTTTGTGTTTGTTCTGTTTTGTGTAAACAGGTGTTGAAGACGGAAAAGAGCGAGCAGTAAGCCAATCAGAGATAGTAAAAGCACAGTATTTGATATGGGCAGTAATCTGAAGATTGAGGTCCCAATGAAGTTAAGTTCCGGGTACGGGTCTAGGAGGGCGAAGTCCACATCACATCATATCAGCTTGGGGGCGAAGCCCATATCGGCTGAGGGGCGAGGCTCCACATCACATCATGTCAGCTTGGGGAAAAAAACCCATATCGGCTGAGGAGCGAAGCTCCACATCATCATTTTCGGGATACGTCCCAGGGCCGAGGCCCACATTTTGTCAACGGTATTGGGATGCGTCCCAGGGTCGAGGCCCCCGTTGTCGGTTGCAGCTATTGGGATGCGTCCCAGGATCGAGGTCCACTACATCATCATTTTCGGGATGCGTCCCAGGGTCGAGGCCCCCGTTGTCGGTTGCAGCTATTGGGATGGGTCCCAGGATCGAGGTCCACTGCATCATCATTTTCGGGATGCGTCCCAGGGTCGAGGCCCATATTTTGTCAACGGTATTGGGATGCGTCCCAAGGTCGAGGCCCCCGTTGTCGGTTGCAGCTATTGGGATGCGTCCCAGGATCGAGGCCCACATCATCAGCAGTATCGAGATGCGTCTCAGGATCGAGGTCCACTGCAGTATCAGCTCAACTCGAGACAGCTAGCTAGCAAGGTAAGTAAAAATGCATTGCATAGACTTTGATAGGACTGTCACTGTCACACACTACACAAGCCCCATCAAAGTGGGGACGACTGTAGGCATTGTTTTTTTTTGCATGTGAAACCCGATGATGAGTCTCATTTGGAGGCACTACCTTTTGAGTCACGAAAGCCGCGGGAAACGGATATCGGAAGGGGAAATTCAGAATAAACAAGCTCACTGTCTTCATTAGTGTTGCGTTCGTTACTTCGTTCGAACGGCAAACAGATTGCGGGTGTTCGTGTCGCGTTCGAGGAAGCGTTCGAACGGTGTCGGTAATTCTGGTTTTGCTGCTAGCCTCACACCCAGCCCATTTAGCTCCCCAAAGCCCATAAAACACATCCCAAATTAAATAAATAGATATTAATTTAAACATTAAACATTAAATAAAATATTTAAACCTTTTACCAATTAAATAAAATATTTACCTAACTTAAACTAAAATCATGCCTAATTTAAATAATTTGAATATATTATATACTAAAACTAAAAAGAAGATATGCCTAATTAAAATCAATCATAACCAATTAAAACCAATCATATATTTGACTTCCTAATCTAATAAGATAATTACCAATCTAAAATATTTGTATTCATAAACCAACACAAATTAAATATTACAACTTCCTAATTTAAAATATTTTGTCCCCCCTCAATCTTGTGTATACCTTTCTTGGAATCCTAATTGAATACCAAATCCTTTCCTTGTGAGACAAGAAGAAAACCCTAGACATCTTCTATATAAACAACCCCTAACCAAAGCCATCCTCTCCTCCAGACACATATAATTCACACCCAACTCTCTCTAATCTCTTACAATTCACGACATTAGAACTATAACAAGTAAAGAATAATTCTCTTCATCTCACTCTCTCTTGGCCGAAAACCATACATCCACCATCCCCCATCCTTAGCCGATTTACAACACCCCCTATCACCACCAAGAACACATCCCCCCCATACAACCCTTACAACCACTGAAACACCACTTAATAAACACTCAAAACCAGCCCCCTAAAGCACGCCTAAACAGCCCCTAAATCACCCTAAAACAACAGCCCAAATCCTCTTAAAACGATCCCTAAAAAACCTTAAAAACAGTATCATAAAAACTGCATAGATAATCTTAAAAATAATCACACACAACCGCCCTAAGAATCCACGCAAACTTGGAACAGTTCATTGAAAACGTTAAAACAGGTGGCCCGAGCAGTGAGCAGCAAGACAGAGGCCGAACAGGAGCAGAACGGAGTTCGAACCGCAAGCAAAACAGCAAAGCAGTGAGCTAGGACGCTGAACCAGTGAACCAGAAAAGTTGCGGAGCTTTACCCCTTCCGATCTTCACGAAACGCGAGTCCGAGAGACGGCTTAAAAGGTTAGACCTGAGGGTACTTTTCACACTCATCTTTATTTGATCTTTGTTATCTATTTGGATTGTATTTTATTTGTTTGTTAAATCTTCCTTGTGTATGATGTGTGTTGTGGGTATGGGATGAATGAGAAATGTGTTAACTCTCGTGGTATATCGGATGGAAACCCGGACATAAATTTCATAGCCGATTCTGAATGGACGGTAATATGATCTGTACTTGGGACACAACTCCACGTACCGCTTGAGTAAACGGCACTATCTTTTGCCTTGTGTTGCTTTGGTTTGTTTATTTTTCGTTACTTGAATTCTGTATGTTGTTTATTTATGCATGATTCAATCAAGCGCATGGGCTTAGTGAGTTAGTCCAAAAGTCCTCTATTTGAGAGACGAATAGCCGAAAAGGCCACCTTTGTGACACCAATTCGCCGCGCCGGTTGATGTGTGTTCGGTTGGATGCAAGACACGTTCAGTCGGGCATACTTAGTTTGATATTATTGACTTTATCTTTTTATGCATGGTTCAATCAAGCGCATGGGCTTAGTAAGTGGAATGAAAGATCCCTTATGGGGAGGGGTTAAAACCCTTTACCACGATGCTTTGCCGCGCTGGTTGATGTGTGTTCGGATTGGATGTATGATGTGTTCAATCGGGCATACTTGGTTTTGATATGATTGGCTCTATTTTTGTATGTGTGATGTGACGCGCATGGGCTTAGTATGTTGGTCTAAAGGTCCTCTCGTTGAGAGACCAAGAGCCCCAAAAGGCCACCTTTACGGCAGTACTCTTCGCCGCGCCCCTTTATTTTTTTGTTTATGTATTGCGTCCCATTTCATGCATCAGGTCTGTTCCCGTTCGAACGCGTTTACGAACGCAACTCGAACGCGCATACATTTTGCCTTATCATGCATCAGGTCTCATTTCCGTTCGAACGCGTTAACAAACGCCATACGAATGTGAGCATTCTGTTTCATTTCCGTTTGAACGCGTTAACAAACGCCATATGAACGTGAGCATTCTGTTTCATTTCCGTTCGAACGCGTTAACAAACGCCATACGAACGTGAGCATTCTGTTTCATTTCCGTTCGAACGCGTTTACGAACGCTACACGAACGTGAACACACTGAACTGAGACATATTCATCACATGCCACGTATAATTGTTTCTTAGGTGATTTTTTTTATGGAACCACACAGTCATTCTTATCCTTGTGCACATAATAATGAAAAGCATGTTTATTCCATTAGTTGCGTCGTTTGCCTTAGTCTTGATTTAACGCATTACGATTCATATGCCTATGCCATGATGACTTTGGAGTATTATTTCTTGTGATATATCGGATGGAAACCCAGACATAAATTCCGTAGCCGATTCCGAATGGATGGTAATGCGGTCTGTACTTGGGATACAATTCCACGTATCACTTGGAAAAGTGCTCACATGTATGCTTGTGCGGATATTATGTATGCTTGTGTTTTCATGAATATGATATGCTGAATGAAGTTGTATGTTCATTGTTACTTTGAGGTATTTTTAGGCATGTGTTATTAGATATGAGATATATATGAAATGTATGTATGAGTGTTATTTTGTACCCATGAATATAGAAGCATGATATTCCTAGGAATAAGTGTTACTTAAGCCTGATTAAATTATTATGTAAATCCTTTCATTACAAATGGCATAAGTAAGGGACCATTCCGAACCCAACGGTTTGAGGTCTTCCCTTGCGAGGGGTGAGTGCGGCCTTAAATCTCATTTTCCCGGTTCACACCGGGTGGCGACTCCATTATTCTCCGGTTTAGTCCCCCGTGGCTACTCCGTACTCCCGACCGGGCCGCGAGCCCGTGACAGCATGTGTCGCCCCAGATTTCTGTGTTCCCACAATAATATAAAATAATTTATATATTATAATAAGTGAGATTCCTAGATAAGAAATATTAAATATGGATCCTCTAACCCCAGCATTTTATTTTACTCTAGGGAAGTGATGAAACACAATATTACTAGGCTTAATAATTGATTTAATTATTTATTGGGTAATTATTTAGTTTGTTTATTGAGTCTTAAGCTTAATGCTTCTTGTTGTCTGATCACCAATAAGATTGATGTGGTAAACTTAAAATGAACTAGACATAGGGATTTTAGGTTTCAGCCTTAGATTCAATAGCCCACGATCTTCCTTGAGGATAGATAACCCTTTAATAGATTTCCTTACAGGATAGACATATACCTGTCGGGCGGGGGTAGCCATAATTGGAACTTAATCTTAATGAATCCAGGTAATTTGGTTGACATAGACATATGGTTCAATTTGGTTATACTGGGTATTTGCGTCTGACCATCGACAGAGGCTTTTGCATATTTTTGTGTTCCAGGTTAGCAAACTGATTTATTACACATAAATAAGAGAGTCAATTCATCTTTTTAATAATATTGTGTGGAGTTATGACCCTAGATCCTTGAGTCTTTTATTTTATTTTCCTTACTATTTTCATTTGAGTATATTTTTATTTTATTTAGTAAATCCACATTCAACCAATCAAAAGCAATCAATTCCCTTCTCCCTATAATTAGATACCTATAAATAAATAGATTCAATAATTAATAACAGTAGGAATTAAGTCCTCGTGGGATCGATATTTTTATACTACTTGAACGATACATGCGCTTGCGTTATACATGTGTATTTACGCCGGTCAATATCCCTAGTCGTAGTATTATCGAGAATGGACATCGATAATACGAAATAGACTTGTATTGCACTTGTACGCGTTGAGGGAGCATAACGGCATAGTTCTCATATATTTAAGTATTGGATACTTATGCAAGTGTGATAGGAGGTTGTGTTTACCGATAGTACGGGAACAGCTTCGCTCTGGATAGACCCCTCAGAATTTTATTGGTAGTATGACTATGTGTCTATGGGAGTCCGAATCAGGGTAGGTGTATTTGGTCTTAACCTGAGACTTGCATCGCTAATACTTGCGACAATCAATATACTTTGGTTTTGGTCGTCCAGGGCTTTAACAGGTTCTGTGTACGCCTCTTCTGGGTATATTGAGAATTGTAGTGTATTGTGTGTGATGTCAAGATGGAAGTATCACTTCAGTCATATTGAGATGATGATCACGTAGGATACGGAACTAGTACTCTTTATTACTGCAGTCATCGGGATAATATGACTATGTCATGTTTATCCAATCATAGAGACTAGTTACCAGATATCCGATATATGTTTCGTACGAGGCAGACACAATTCCAGCCCCAAGCCTAGCATGTGACATCCGATACTGGATCGCAATACGCAATACTACGTATACTACGCCTGACATAGATTACAAATTCCTTAAAGAATATTTCTGGAGAATCGGGTAGGCACGGTGCTTTACTAGAAGCCAACCATGTCTTTTAAATCGGTAAGAATGTGGTATTAGATACGCACGTATTCGGATACTCCGATGACCGGATTTACTACCAACATATCCAGGGATCTCATGAGTCGCTTCCCGAAGATTCACCGATGACGTATGACTCGAACATAATTAATCTGGGATTAACTGGAAGAGAGAGAAAATTGATCTAGGATTAATTACGGAGAATTTTATCTAGGATAAAATTCAATTAGAAGAGAGAGAACGATTAATTTGGAATTAATCGATTAAATAATATATTTGATATATTAAATGAAATTAGATTTCATAACGGAATTAAAATGAGATTTTAATTCGGGAAAACGAATTAATTTAGAATTAATTCACGAGCGACGTGAATAGTAATTTTGCTAGGCATAATTATTTAATTAAATTTGATTTAATTACGTCGCAACGAAAAATTCGTTAATTCGGAATTAGCGAACCCATGCCCGGGAAGTGTTTGCGGGCCCACTCGAATTTTGAATTAAAGTGGGGCCCGCACAAGTCACATCACCTAGTCTTTCTCATCACCTTTTGGTTGATGGAAGTAGTTGGATTTTGGTAATTTGTAAATCACTCTTTGTCATTTTGGAATGACTAATACCAAAAGTTTTGTTTTGGTATATGATAATTGATTTTTTGAAAATCAATTACAACACACCAAAAATCACTATCTCTCTCCCAATTTCATGTCTTGGGCATGAACTTCATCTTCTTCCTCTCCCATTTGGCTTGGCCGAATCTATCATAGAACAAGAAGAAATTGTTGTAATCTTTTCTAAGTGCTAGCACACACAAGGAGTCACTCAAAGGTGTTAGGGAAACCTATCCATGAGTTTGGAATACAAGGAAAAGCTTGGAAGCTCAACATACATCAAAGGAGAAGCTTGGAGCAACTTCAATGGAGGCAAATTTTGTTATCTCCTACATCCACTTAGCCGATCAAAGTGAGTATTTTCTGACATCTAACTTTGTTGATTCACACATTTCATATGCTTAATTGATCTTGGTTTGACCTATAGTGATAGTCAAGACCTATGGTGGCGACTCCACCGACTTAAGTACCTCTAGACTGCAAGAACTCAAGGAACTCATCAACCACGTAACACACAGTTCTTTTTAGAACCTCTGAAGTCTCTGAGCGGATTATCTCTGCAACTCTAAATGCCGAAATCCGACTATCAAACTTCCTCCTAAAGAACTTTGAAGGATTAGAAATTTTTTGTAAGGTTGTGTTGAAGGTTTATCAAAGAGAGATTCACACCATTAACAAAGAAGACAAGAAGATGAAGAAAGTCTTCAACGGTGGAATCAAAGAAGGTTGAAAGCTTTGAAGGATTTGGGCTCAAAGGATTTGTGTTTGAACCATGGGGATGGTGGCTACATGTTCTATTTATAGGTAGGGTGAAGATTTAGGGTTATCAAAGTGAAAAGGCTGAAAAACGTGTTCAGATTGCAGTCATGTTCCAACATTTACTCGAATACACCATGAACGCGTTCCCATTTGAAAGACTCGTTCGAACGCTACTCGAACGCACCACGAACGCTTGCTCTCTACAATATTCGTTCGAACGCTTTCTTGAACGTACCACAAATGTTTGCTCTCTGAAATACTTTGTTCGAACCCAATGGAGAACGTGTCACTAGCACCACACGTTCGAATGCTGGAACGAACGCAAAACTAACGAAAATGCTTCAGTTTTACCAAAAACTAGTTCAATTGCTCCAAGATATTCAAGACTTGTTACAACTCAATTGAACTTGTTTTGTCATGGACATTGCTAATAAAAATGGAACTTACACATTGGAATATAAAATATAAAAATGATGAATCACTTTTGAATCTTGCTAACAAAAAAAAAAATATGAAGACTAATGAAAGATAAAAGTGATATTAATAACATTATTAAACAAAATTAAGATAAAAATTCAAAAATTTATATCATGTGATGCACCTTTCAATATTTTAAAATATACACACAAACTATACAGACTCTACCATACAAACTGATGTTCCCATAATACCGCATCAAATGGGTGACTATTACTCTTCATCAAAACATCTTCCAACAAATCCAAAAAATTAAAATAATATGGAATTAGCATCATATACTGGAATAATTGTGTAATTGATGATAACCATTCATTTTTGGCACCAAATACAAGTAATTAAATAAAGAAAAGAACTAAAGGTTATTTGATGAATGAATTGGAATTCATAAGAATATAAGCATGAGTTACTACCCAAAAACACCACAAAGAAGCAAACATTCATCACGTAGAAACTTGAGGTGCTTTTGCAGCTTCTTGCTTATGTAAATATGCATAAACTAATGCAAGCATCATAAGCTACAAGAGTTTGCCAAGCAAATTAGAATTATATGTAAAATTCCATGAGAAGAATAAAATATTAGAGAATTTAATATATATATATATAAGCTTGAAGAAAAAAATTATTATCAAATGTGTGCAAATAAGAAGGTGAGTCCTCATTTTATAATTAAATAATTATAAAGTAAATTAAGTAGATAATTAATAGATACATAATATATCATAACTTCTTGCAAGATAGTGGGAGTTATAGGAAAATATAAGGTTTGTGTGTGATCAAAAATTTTACATGCATTGAACCAAATATCATACAACACACCTTCCACTTTCTACATTTATTCTCAACTCATTTAAAGCTTATCCATTTAATAAATTTCCCCCAAATAAGGAGAGCATAGGACGCCCTTAATGATGAATGAGAAAGTTTAAAACTCCTTAAATTATCATTAATGAATTCCCATCTATGAAAAAGTATTGATCTCCTTAATCCTAAGATAAATGGTGATCTCTCCTTAGAATTATTAAGAGACTCGATAAATAAAGAATTAGAGAATATAGTAAAAGTAGAGATAGATAATTTAGACTGTAATGAGTGTGAAAAATGATCATTAGAAATTTAAAAATAAAATAGAAGAATTAGATATGATAGGAAATAATCCAATTAGACCTAATTGTGGTTAGTTTTATATTATTTTAAGTAGTGTTGTTAGTGTAATTTCATCTTAGGGAAGTGGAGTATTTCACTGAAATTGTTATTTAGTTGGATCTAGCATTGAAAGAGTAATCCAATAATAGGAAATAATCCATTGTTAAAATCACTCTTTTAATATCAAGAATACCTATTTATTATCCATTTGTAATCCTACTCTAATGGTGACCTTTGTAATGAAGTACATCTACGCATGCATGACCTACATGAGGAAGCTACCATGAAGCTTCAGTTTCCAACTGCCATACATGATCCAGCCAATTACCATGCACAAGGAAGAAGCTGCCATACAAACTTTAGGTGGCTTGGAATTTTGGAGAAACAAACATCAAACTTTCGGTGGAGTGAATGGTGAGTTACTGTTCACTTGTTGAAAAATTGTACAAACTTTGTACTATAAATACAGGCCTTCCAGTGAGCTTAATTGCATCCCAAAGTGTGTAAAGAGAGAGTGTAGTGAGGTTTTTCATTTTGTAAGCTTAAACACTTACTTGTATTCTATTCTTGTAACTAATAGAAAAAGTTTCAGTTTTTTCCTCAAACACATTCTAAAGTGATCAGGGAATCACAACAAGTGGTATCAGAGCTTTGGTTCTACTTTGGGATCGTAAAACCGAAGAATGAAGCTCGGTTCGGAAAATTTGGGTTCCGGAAAAGTTGTCAAAAATTATTTTTGAGCATCCATCAGCTTGTTCACATCGAGACGAGTTCGGTGGTATTTTCCGGCGATCAAACGGACATCCGAGGAGCCCGCACGCTCCACCACTCTCCGGATAGTGAAGCCAGCCCACTCGCCACGCGCGTCTAGAGGAAGAAGACGACCAAGTGGCTCCACATCAGCGCCACACCAGCCCACCGACCACATCATCTTGCCACGTCATCCTACCACGTCAACGACACATCATCTGCCACGTCATGGACACATGTCAGACACGTCAGCCAGCGGTCCCACTTTTACCACGTCATCACTGCCATGTCATCTGTCACGTCAGCATCCTGGTAAATTTCATTTAGCCCCCTGAAGTCTTTGAAATTTACAGTTTAGCCCCGGAAAAGTTTAGAAATTTACAAATTAGTCCATGAGTCAGATTTGGACCAACGAAATGTCTAATCCACCATTTTCGACCGTTCCGGACGCAATAGTGACCTCAGATTTGTGAAATTCAGCCACAATTTTAATCTATTTTCATTTTAAACTTTAAAACTTAAAATGGAAATGGAAGATTCCACTTCTGGTGCAATGATCAAGCTGACGATAACTAAAGATTTGTTTGATGTCATCGAGATGAAGGGAGTGAGACCAGAATCTTTTAAAGAGTATGACTTCAATAAACACAATAATAGAACTCTGGGTCAAATTAGACAGTACATCGGTCTCAGTGTCTTCCACCATGTAGCATATGATACAGATACTTACGAAATGTGGAGGAAATTGGAAGACATGTTCCAGGCCAAAACAACTCGGAATAAAGCCTTAATTTTGAGGTGTTTGGTGAACTTAAAGCTTCGGAGTGGAACTTCTATTGCAGAACACACCAACGAGTTCCAAAGCTTGGTGAACCAGTTGTCTGCAATAGTCATGCAACTGGCGGATGAAATTCAAGCCCTCTTGCTACTCAGTTCTCTTCCTGATAGTTTGGAGACACTAGTGGTTACTCTCAGCAACTCAGCTCCAGGAGGCAAACTTACCGTGCCTATGGTAAAAGACACATTGTCAAATGAAGAAGACAGAAGAAAAGACGTGGGCTCAGTTCAAATAGAAGCCCTTATCTCGGAGCATCGACGAAGACAACCGGAGAAAAATCAAGGCAAAGGGAAAGGCAGAGGCAAAAGTAGAGGCAAATCCACTGACGGGAGAAAGACATACAAGTGCTTCCACTGTGGCATAGAAGGCCACTTAAAGAAGAATTACCGGAAACTGCAACGAGAGTAGGGACAAGGTAATAACCAGCTGAAGAAAAATGATACGGAGACACTAGTAGTTACATGAGATATAGCTATATGCTCCGGCCACGAAGAATCATGCCTCCACACCGCAACTCAGAATGTCGAGTGGGTGGTAGATACTGCAGCATCCTACCACGTCACTCCTCACATGGATTTCTTCACTACATACAAAGTAGAAGACTTTGGAGCAACGAAGATGGGGAATACCAGTTCTTCTCAGATAGTGGGAATTGGTAAAATACAGTTGTGGACAAATACAGGGTATATGATAACCCTGAAGGAGGTAAGACATGTTCCAAAACTTCGGCTCAACTTACTCTCGGGGGTAGCCCTTGACAAACAGGGTTATGCTAGCCACTTCAGCAATGGAACTTGGAGAATGATAAAAGGTTCCATGGTCATCGCCCGAGGATATATTTGTGGAATCATATACAAAACTCGTATGAAAATTTGTGCAGAAAGCCTCAATGTAGCTGAACCGGAGGATTCTCAGAATCTGTGGCACTAGAGACTCGGTCACATGAGTGAAAGAGGGTTGTCTACCTTGACAAAGAAGGATCTAATCTCTGTCTCAAAAAATGATGCTTTGGATCCTTGCAATCACTGTCTTTTCTGTAAGCAACACAGAGTCTCTTTCAATTTCACTTCTACAAGAAAATCAGAGTTACTCAGTCTGGTGTACTCTGATGTTTGTGGTCCCTTGGAGGTAAATTCACTAGGCGGAAATAAATATTTTCTGACTTTTATTGACGATGCTTCTCGGAAAGTATAGGTGTATTTTCTGAAGTCAAAGGATTCCTACAGAAAAAAGGAATTGACTTTGATGAGATTTTTTCATCAGTGGTAATAATGGCTTCAATCCAAGTTATCCTAGGATTGGTAGCCAGTTTGAACTTGAAGCTTGAACAGATGGATGTCAAAATAATATTTTTTCATGGTGATCTGAATGAAGAAATCTACATGGAGCATCCAGAAGGATTTAAAGTTTCAGGAAAAGAAAACCTTGTTTGTAAGCTGAAAAAGAGCTTGTACGGGCTCAAGCAAGCACCGAGGTAGTGGTACAAGAAGTTTGACTCATTCATGGTGGGTCAAAGATATAAAAGAACTGCACAGATCAGTGTGTATACATCCAGCGGTTTTCATATGGAAATTTCGTTTCTCTTCTACTATATGTGGACGACATGTTGATTGTTGGACAAGAAGCAGTGAAGATCAGCCAACTGAAGAAGGAACTCTCTAAGTCTTTAGACATGAAAGACTTAGGACCAGCTCAACAGATTTTGGGAATGGAGATTGTTCGTGACAGACAGAATAATAAGTTGTGGCTTTCACATGAGAGGTATATTGAACGAATAATCATGAGGTTCGATATACAGAAAGCCAAACCAGTCAGCGTTCCGCTAGCACACTATTTCAAATCGAGTAAGAGTTCGTGTCCCTTATCCAAGAAAGAGATCGATGATATGTCATCAATACCATATTCTTCAACTGTTAGAAGCCTAATGTATGCAATGGTATGTACCAAGCCAGATATTGCACACGCAGTGGGTGTAGTGAGCCGTTTTCTCTCTAACCCTGGAAAACAACACTGGGAGGCAGTCAAATAGATTCTCAGGTACCTCAAGGGTACATCGAAGTTTCGTCTGTGTTACGGGGGATCTGATCCGATCTTGGAAGGCTATACATATTCAGATATGGCATGAGATGTTGATGGTAGGAAATCTACATCAGGTTTCATCTACACTTTTGCAGGGGAAGCTGTGTCATGGCAGTCAAGATTGCATATGTGTATTGCATTATCCACAACAGAAGCTGAGTACATCGCTATAGCTGAGGCAGGAAAAGAAATGTTGTGGTTAAAGCGTTTTCTCCAAGAGTTAGGGATCAAGCAGACAGAATACAAGATACATTGTGACAGTCAGAATGCTATGGACTTGAGTAAAAACTCAATGTATCATTCCCGGACGAAACACATTGATATTTGCTATCACTGGATACACGAGGTGATGGATCAACAACTGTTGAAACTAGTAAATATCCATACAGATGAGAATCCAGTTGACATGTTAACAAAAGTAATTACTCGGGACAAGCTAGAGTTGTACAGAGACATAGCCGGGATAACTGTCAGATGATGATTGTTTCAGATGCAGCTGGAGGGGGAGAATTGTAATGAAGTCCAACTACGCATGCATGGCCTACATGAGGAAGCTACCATGAAGCTTCAGTTTCCAGCTGCCTTACATGATCCAGCCAACTACCATGCACAAGGAAGAAGCTGCCATGCAAACTTTAGGTGGCTTTGAATTTTGGAGAAACAAACATCAAACTTTCGGTGGAGTGAATGGTGGGTTACTGTTCACTTGTTGAAAAATTGTACAAACTTTGTACTATAAATACAGGCCTTCCAGTGAGCTTAATTGCATCCCAAAGTGTGTAAAGAGATAGTGTAGTGAGGTTTTTCATTTTGTAAGTTTAAACACTTACTTGTATTATATTCCTGTAAGTAATAGAAAAGGTTTCGGTTTTGTCCTCAAACACATTCTAAAGTGATCATAAAATCACAACAACCTTTTCAATTGGAAAGTATTTAGGTTGTTGAAAGAGTTATGTTTTCTCTCATTTTTTTCTCAGCAGTTACTTTTTTTTTTGGGTAATCGGAGTGCTCGGGCCAGTTTACGTGTATCTCGATTAATTCATGGGATCTGTGCTCCGTGCCCTCAGAAGTTTCTCAATACAGATCGGGGTAAATCACTGATTTTTTACACCATGGGACATGACCCCAAGAAAATATTTAGTGGAATTCAAACCTTAAACCTGACAGTAAACAAATCACTCAAGCCCGAAATTCCCCAGCAGTTACTACAACACGGTTTGTTTAAATAGAAAATGTACGAGAAAGTAGAAAGGTCAGAGAAAACGATTTGGACTAAAAGACTTTCAATACTGTTTTTTACAAAGGGACTGTCAATGGAATATATCATTTTAAATTTGATGAAAAATCAAACCGTAGTGGATCCGTTAGCAGCAACACATTTAGGTTTTATTAAGCCCAATCGGAGGCCGATTATAACTGAAAAGTAGACCTAATTGGCCCATATTAAACACGGACAACGGAGCACCAAGAAGCTTCGGAAGTTGTACTTCAAAAACTTGCCAGAATCGGGTATCACATCGGGTAAGTGTTTGGGCTTCGAAAAACATTCAGTAAAGTCAACAGTAAAGTCAGGGACCTATTTCACATAAATAGAAAAACATTTTCCCACTTTATGATAATACAGAAGTACAGTGATCTATTTGTTATTAACCCGATAAAGAAGATTTATATAAAAGTTTGACTAACCCCTTGAAGTTAATTGGGTCATCTTCAAGTCTAGTAAAGAAGAGGTGCCCATGTTTGATTGATGTAAGTCAATTGATTTAGTGAATCCTTTATCTCAAATAATTTGGAGGCTTGGACGAAGATGACTTTACAAAACCACATAAAAATCGTGTCACAAATCTCTCTAAATATATCTCTCGCATTTTCTTTGTTTATATTGCAATATATTGAGATAATGATTCTGTGATGATTTGAAAGATATTTAGGTTATTAAATTGGATGAATTGATTTGAATGGCATGTTATTGAGATTGGATTAATTGTGAATAGTGTTGGGGGAAGTATGTAGAATTGATAATTGGGAGTGAAACCTTAAATTGTGATAAACTGAGGTTAATTAGAAATTAAAATTTTTAATTCACAATTCACTCTATTAGATTATTTAGGCCATATCTCATCGGTTTTTTAATTTTTGGCCTTGAATCTTCTTTGATGAATAATTATTAGATTCACTTGGTGGCCCAGTGTTTATAGTCTTAGACTATTTTATCATTAGTGTAAATCTAGATAATAATTTTCAAATAGTTCCTCCCCGGACAATCATGGTTCTTATGGATGTGTTCATTTTGACCTTGAACAATACCTCGAATTCATGAGTGCTCTTAGAGAATTCAACTTTTATAATTCTCATGAAAGTTGCCTCATTTCACAGTCACATACATGATCTTCTATTAAGAGTCTCTTATTATATCTTATTTTAAATCGTTAAAAATAACACTTTATGTCATCATAAAAATGGATATGAGTAACTAACCCTATATTATTACTTTTAAAAATTTCAGTTATCCATTTTGAACCTAGATCTTGTGATCTTAGGCTTCTATTATAGTAATTTGTTAGATATATGCTTTTAGCTCATTCCCCTTGATGACTTATACATTGTCTCTATGAAGCTTTTAGTAAATTGATCTGCTAGGTTTTTCTTTAACATGACATAATGTTCTCAAAATTATCTCATTTAAAAGCATTATTTGTTGGGACGGATGTGGAACCCTTTGATGACTTATACAGTGTCTTTATGAAGGTTTTAGTAAATTGATCTGCTAGGTTTTTCTTTAACTTGACATAATGTTTCAAGATTATCTCATTTAAAAGCAGTATTTGTTAGGGCGGATGTGGAACCCTTAGGGTCGGATCGATGTCCCGCATAGCGAAAATGGGTCTAACCCATGTATATACAACATGAGTGTATTTTTAAATAATTTGATGGAATACTATATTCCATTACGAGTTTATAAAAAAAAATCCATGACAAATCAGAGTCAGGAAACTCCGAACCGAAGAAAATGAAGTTTCAGTGAGAGCATCAGCTCTCGGCACATCGCGCGCATGTTTGGACGTCACGATGTCAACTGTGAGAGGGCAGCGTCGCGTCGCGACACTCGAGAGCTACGTGTCACGACGCCAGGGCTAGTGAGTCACGACATTCTTATGCTGAAAATGTTGACATGAAGCACATTCAACTTGAATCCAATCCAAATCACTTCCAACTTTCTCCAAATAATTCCATACAACCAAAATCTAATTTTAACATCAAAACCATCATCTACACATGCTGGTCTTCTAGATTTAAGGAATTTAACCGTATTCCAAAACCAACGATTAGAAATATATATACTTTAATAATATTTTATAATAGTAAAACTATCACAATGATGAACCACCCAGTATCCAGTATTACGACGTGACTATTCTAAGGTTGGTGTAATTATCAGTATATATTTATATCAAACTAATATGCACTAAGAGATAATGACCCAATGATAATACCATTAATAAACTGAAATGAAAATGTAAATATTTTATTAATAAATAATAAAATACAATGTGCAATACATTATTCAGATTGTCGCTCCAAACACCAACTCCAACAGTATTTTATATCTTCGATATATTTATAGAGACTTAACCCTATAAACAATATTTTGTGTCTTTTTAATTTCCTATTGTTAATCACAATGATGTTATATAATTAGCACATTCTTAGTTCTTATTTACCTAGGAGAGATGTCCTCACATTTTCAAATATTTATAAGAAAATGTATGAATTTTTTATTATTTTTATGGTGTCTTTTCTAACTTCTTTATTAGAAGGATTGTTGAGAATATTCTCTATGGAGATCACAGTATATCCCCCATAATTCTAGAGTTATCCAAATTTTATCAATATATCATTTACCATTTCTTTCGAAATATGGTATATTTATAACTACCATTCTATTGAGGAGAATAAAGAGCAATAACTTTGTGAATGACTCCAATATAACACCAAAAAGTAAATCATATTTTCTACAACTACAACTATCACTTATTATTAAGTTGATACTCAACTTTACATGTATGAAACTCTCAAAGCTTCATCTTTATTTTTAATCAAACACAATTCAGTATTTGGTAGTCAACTATAAAGGTAATGAAATATTTATTTTTCTACTTCTTATTTGCACAAATATCAAATCATGCGTGATTATATACTTTATTCAAGTGACTCAGTATTTCTCTCGACAAATGAAATGATATATCTCAATTTTGAGATTTCATATTCGTAACTGCGATCTATTTTTTATTTAGGTAATGGATATTGTTAATTCAAATTTAACATATTTCCACATTCATGACCATATTTAATGTGACTCGATCATAAAAGGATCGATTTTATTATCATTAGATGCTTTTATAAAGTTACTATTATTGACGATGATTTTCGAACTCGAGAAAGTTCGAAATATGGATAAGTGTATTAAGGGGATTTCGCTTACCAAGATGGGGGCCAAAGTCCTTGCGATGATGAGAATCCAGGCTCAAGGTCCAGATTCGGCCACATTTGAAGACCGACTTGTGGATGCCAATTTTGGCTTTGAAACACAATGAAGGGGACTTGGGATGAACCAGCAGAGGCACAATCACATACATCTAGGGGAAGATGATCATTAGAAGATACAAGCTAGAATAAAATCATAACAGTTCAGACTATCATCAAGGGGAGCTATTTCTCAAAGTTTCTACATGCCCATAACTAAAGCGGCCGATGAGCTTAATGTTAGCTTGGCCTTTTTTTGATGAGGATGTGAGGGAAGTGAGCCTACACAATGGCCTTAATACAAGCTACAAATTGTAGGTTGATTGGAGAAGAGAGCCTACACAATGATAACCTGATAACATGGCTGACGTCATAAGTTGGCCAAATAATGGATTTAAGCGCACTATATAAAGGGGTTAAGAACTCATTGTAAGGGTTGGCTAGTTTTTTTCACACATCCTCATAACTTGTAAAAGAGAGGAAAAAAAGCTTAAACGAGAGATAGAGCAGGTTGGTCAGACCCGAGCTCATAATAAAAGATTCTATTTCCTTTGCATTTGTGGACGTAAGTTAGATCCATTCCGTCGAACCAAGTTAAACCCTTTATTTTTTCTGTATTTTCTGATTTTCTTGCCATTTTTGATTTGGTTCCCAACTCAGCAAACAAATTCACTGCTTGGGAGAGGTTTATTCGAGGAGTGGTTTTTCCCGAATTGCCCCTAGAATGAAAAACGCCGCCAAAAGTTGGCGCCGTCTGTGGGGAATCGGTACGAAAAACGGAAAAATACTAAGATGATGGCAGGTGACAGAAACCACAGAACTTCAGAGGCTTCCACGACGGAGTGGATGAAGAAAATGGAAGAAACCATGCGGAACGAGAGAGAGGATGCTCGAAGGGAGAGGGAAACGACCAAATCCTTCATGAAGGCTATGTTGGAGAAGATTGAGAAATTAGAGAATAAGACATGAGAGAGAAGAAAAGATCACCTGAGGGGGACTGCTCAGAATCCGAGAGCACCCATATCGGAAAAATAATCGGGATGTGGGCAGAGACTTGAAGAGATCGATCCGGAGGCAGAAAGAGTTCAGACCGATGACTCAGAATAATCCAATACAGAAGAGAAGGCCACATATACAGGTCGCACATGTCGCTGGAGGGACAATATACACCCCCCTGAACAGACCACTGTCTCAGATGGCTCGAGAAATCCAGGATAAAGACCTATTGACAGAGTCCGACCCGAGGTTTTTGATTGAGAAGAGAGACAACAAGGCTTATTGTGTGCACCATAATATGAAGGGATATACCACAGAAAAACGTAGAGACCTGCAGGAGCAAGTGAAAGTCTTGGTGAGGAACGACTATCTGAATGGGTGCATAGAGCACGCGGCTATGAAGCCCGAGCAACACCGATAATGACAGTCGTCAGGAAGTAGTGGGATAACCAATATGCCAGGTGTACTCGATCAGTTTCCATAGTGCCTCCTGCTTATTATACTTATTTAGCCGCTTTCCGAGCTTGTTGTAATATGAAAGGTGAAACATCTAGGATTGAGTTGTTGAATGAAATGCAATATCAAGAGTTCGAGATTGATAGGTTTCTCTCAACCCTTGATGCTAATGCTGGACAAGTTCTTCCTAGAGAAATTATGGCTATTGTTCAACCTGCCAGTCTTCTGGTTCTCCAACGAGCTCGATTCAAAAGGACATTGTTAATAATTGTTTAGAGATACGAATGAAATATTTTCAATAGAGACTTTCTTAGAATTGAACAACAAAAAGTTGTAAAATGGGTAGTAGATCCCCAAATATGAATAAGACTTTCCTTTTCTTAAATAAAAACTTGTTCATCTCTGCTTGTTTATTATTTGAGTGGGAAAGGCATGTTTAATATTCTTGTGAGATACTCGTGATTCGGAATAGATGAAGGGATGCAAAGTATGTGAGAAAAGTATACACCCCCTGACACACCAATCATTGGTGTCATTATCAAACCTCTAGGCTGGAACGTTAACATCTAATGACTTGCATCTTTGAGGAATATAACATGAAGACATGCGTGGCGTTTGGCACCTCCAGTATCCATAGCGCGCTCGGTGAACGAGTCGGCATGGCGTTTGGTGCCTCAAAGTAATTATAGCACATATTGATAGTGAATGGCTTCGATACTATGGTGCCTCTGGGTTTGCATAGCATGGGGAGAGATAATTCACCCACGGTGTTTACCGCCCAGTGTTGGAGGTACATAGCACGAGGAAGGCCCACGGGCCTCCATGACGTTTGTAGTCTCCGGAGGTGTATATCACTGGGAAGACTTGAGAGCCTCCGTGGCGTTTGTAACCTCGAGGTATGCCTAGCATGGGGAGGGAGAATGCCCATGTGGAGTTGGCCATCCCATTTGGGATCCGTATGAGCATAACACGGGGAAGGCCTGAGGGTCTCTGTGGCATTTACAACCCAAAGCCTGCCTAGCATGGGAAAAATCTCATGGCGTTAGCCGCCCCCTCGTTCTGTAGATTGGTTCTCCGAGACGTTAGACTGTAAGGTTCAAAATTATTATTTTGGGTAGCATTGGGCATGACACTATCTCAAGCTCCCTTGTTGTTTTTTTTGGGTTAATACGAGGTATGTGATATGTCACCCCATTGCAATTGTCTTGTTTTTAACCTGGTCTTTGTTTTGATGGATGACTCGAAGTGGGACATCATTTCCAATCTCCATAGTGATTACCGGAGGTTGAAAATATTCCCTTGCGGTTAAGTCTTGGAAAGAAATTTGATGGATCGGGGCTGCATTCGTTCCACCGAGACCATATTGATGGCACAAGGAGGGTACATTCCAATGTGGCTAGTTTATTTGATGGCTCGGGCTGCATTCGTTCCACCGAGGCCATGTTGATGGCACAAGGAGGGTACATTCCCTTGTGGCCAGTTTATTTGATGGCTCTAAGCTGCATTCGTTCCGCCGAGGTGATGTTGATGGCACAAGGATGGTATATTCCCTTGTAGCTAGTTTATTTGATGGCTCGGGGCTGCATTCATTCCGCCGAGGCCATGTTGATGGCATAAGGAGGGAACATTCCCTTGTGGCCAAATTACTATATTGGCTCGGGGTCGGGTTACGTGCCACCGAGGCCATGTTGTGGTTCGTTGGCATGGGGCTGGGGTTTTTCCCTCATGGCCAAGTGTTGATGGCATAAGAAGGGAACATTCCATTGTGGCCAAATTAATACATCGGCTTGGGGTCGGGTTACGTCCCACTGAGGCCATATTGTGGTTTGTTGGCATGAGGCTGGGGTTTCTCCCTCATGGCCAAGTGTTGATGGCACAAGGACAGAACATTCCCTTGTGGCCAAATTACAGTATTGGCTCGAGGCTCGATTCGTTCTGCCGAGGTAATATCTGGTGGAACAAAGAGGGTACATTCCCTTATGGCCAAATTACTACGTTGGCTCGGGGTCGGGTTATGTCCCACCGAGTCAATGTTGTGGTTTATTGGCATGAGGCTGAGGTTTCTTCCCCATGGCCAAGTGTTATGGCACAAGGAGGGAACATTCCCTTGTGGCCAAATTACTGCGTTGGCTCGAGGCTGGATTCGTTCTGCCGAGGTAATATCTGGTGGTACAAGATGGGTGCATTCCCTTGTAGCCTATTTACTGTGATGGTTCAGGGTCGGGTTAGGTCCCGTCGAAGACTTATTACTGTATGCTAACGCAATGAGGGATCATTCCATTGCGACCAACTTAGATGGCTTGGGATCGGTCTTTCCCTCAAGGCCTCTCTTTGTCAGATTGGATCTAGGCTGGGTTACATCCCGCCGAGGCCTTATTGCTGTGTTTTGGCGCAATGAGGGTCCATTCCCTTTCGGCCAAGTGACTTAGATGGTATGGGATCAGAATCTTTCCCCCAAGGCCTATCTTTTTCAGATCGGCTCGGGGATGGGTTACGTCCCGCCGAGGCTCTATATTGTATGAGAGCCTGAGGATGAGAGATTTCTCTAGTGATTTGTTTTTATTTTGCAGGTCTTTACAGATCATTTCCTTCCGGGATCACAACATGTCAAGAGCATGCATCAGCCTGAGGTGGCACAAGATGAGCTTCATCAAGCGAAGCCAAGGGATGGACTAGCCAGAATTAGTTCAGACCGATTTCTTTAGTCCGAGAAGGCCTAGTAGGAGAAATGATCGAGTAATGGGTCAGGAGTAGAGATGCTAGATCTGGATTGTAAACTCGACGTGGATCTTCACAAGGAGCACTGAAGCTTGCTACCGTGAAACCCGCTCTGAGGTGGGGTAGATTTTGGATTCTAAACTTGATCAGGATTAAGCATCAGCATAAGAAGGTACCACACTATTTTTTGAAGTTCCCGGTATCAACTCACAGACTCGTTGATATCGAGACCTTTGTGACAGATGTTGATGGTGATTTTCAGAACCGAGAAGATTCGAAATATGGAGAATGGTATTAAGGGGATTTCGCTTACCAATATGAGGGCCCATGGTCTTTGCGAGGATGAGGATCCAGGCCCAAGGCCTAGATTCAACCACATTTGAAGACCGACTTGAGGATGCCAGTTTTGGCTTTGAAACACAATGAAATGAACTTGGGATGAACCAGTAGAAGCACAGTCACATACACCCGGGGAAGGTGATCATTAGAAGATACAGGCTAGAAGAAAATCATAACAGTTTAGACTTTCATTAAGGGAAGCTATTTCTCAAAGTTTCTACATGCCAATAACTAAAGCGGCCGATGAGCTTAATGTTAGCTTGAACTTTTTTGATGAGGATGTGAGGGAAGTGAAGGCTTTTCTACCGACCCGACCTGTCACTAGATACAAGGAAGGATTTTACTTGTTTCGATAGACCAACACAGGTATACAGCCCAGGGTTGCAGCATTATGTTCTTAGACGAACAACATAAGCCCTAAACAAAAGTTTGAGCCTCCCAATGACTGATAAGATAGGAGTTGGCCAGCGGTTGATGGGATTGAAGAGAGCCTCATGCTTATCCATTGACACACGAAACCGCGTGAGTGGTTGGTATACAGGTTGGCACATGGGCAGAGTGTGTAGTAGTTACCAAAAAATGATGAATTAATGAGGTTCAAATGACAATGAGTGGTTGTGTTAGACGACATAGCTATTACTTGTAAGTTAATTGGGGAAGAAAGCATATGTAATGATAACTTGATAACGTTGCCGACGTCATCAGTTGGCAAAATAGTGGGTTTAAGCGCATTATATAAAGGGGTTAAGAACTCATTATAAGGGTTGACTAGTTTTTCTCACGCATCCTCATTAATTGTAAAAGAGAGGAAAAAAAAGATTAAGTCAGAGATAGAGCAGGTCGGTCTATCCCGAGCTCCTAATAAAAGATTATATTTCCTTTGCATCCATGGACGTAGGTTGGATCCATTCCGCCGAACCACGTTAAATCCTTTGTCTTTTCTGTATTTTTTGATTTGCTTCCCAAGTTTGATTTGGTTCCTAACTTATCAAACAAATTACTGATTGGGAGAGGTTTGTTCGAAGAGTGATTTTTCCTAAATCGCCCCTGAAATGAAAAACAGTTGTCAACACTATTACCCAACATACATTCATTCTTTGAAAAGTACATCAAATCCACTAAGGATATAATTTTCAACATACTACGGTGAAATTCAAATTGTTAAACTTTAGAAGTTCGAATTTTCAAATGAGTCAAGCTCAAAAAATAAGCTTTTGAAAATTTGTATAATGTCGAAACTTAATGTTTGGTCATCCAAATTCAAAAACTTTTACTCTCTTAAATTCATGCAAATCATTTTACAAATTCTCAACAATTTCAATCCAAATTAGTTTTGACCAATTACTCTCAATATATTATTGTCGGGATTTCCGGATGAACGTTTTAGGATAAATCACCTTACGTAATAGAAACGTATTAAGACCTCAGGATCGAATTTGAAAATTTTTCTTCTCTTTCTTTCTCTTACTACCGAATCTGGACAGCACCAAATCAGCCCCTGCAACTTACGCAACTTGCTGGAAATTGGCTACGATGGACAACCCCTACAACACCACGATTCCAACGCACTTACGGCAGTTTATATGTGTCAGAAACAGCCCCAAACAGTCTCGAAACACTCGCAACAGATATGAAATTATTTCAACAGATCTAGACTATTTTTCCTTCACCAAAACAGACCCAAATTAACCCTAAAATTACAAATGCTTGCTGGAAATTATCGACAGCTTGTATACCTACTGTTTGCGCAACTTTGGGAGCCTTTTATAGTTAGGGATTAGGTTAATTAATTGTAACCAAATTATAAAATTAACCCCTAACCCTACCCTAGGATTTTTGGGCAAATTATTATTATTATTATTTTTTTGCCTTATTAATTAAATACCAAGATATCTAATATTTAGGTATTTATTTTGAAAGCAAATTTCAATAATTATTTAATTAAAGGGTTATTTACGTTTTATTATTAAAGTTATGATAAAATAACAATTGGGTAGTATGAATATTAACATATTACACTTTACTACTAAACTTATATATAATTTAACATTTTACTACTTTTCCATTTAAACCGTTAGTTGACAGTCAGTTGACCTTTAAAAAGACTGTTTTATCCTTAAAATAAAATAAAAGTAAAAATTACAAATATACCCTTTAAAAACATATTTAAATATTATATATAACAATAAAAGAGATGCAATCAACAATAACATTTATAAAAATACTTTAATCTCTAAACTGCCATAAAACCCAACAAAATAAAGAATTTAATTTACCAAAATAATTTAATAATTAACATTCTCATAATATCCAAAATACTTTAAAGTATAACAATAAAAGATATGTACTAAAGAATCATTAATTCTTTATTCAATTATATTATTGGCAGTGGAGGGGAACAATAAAGATAATGAGTAATCGTATTTTCAATATCTTTTTTAGTTTTTATTTTTGTTCTTCATTTCGTAATGACAAAATTACCTTAATTTTTTTTTAGAATATTTATCATTTATAATAATTTGCGGGTTAAGACTATTTTATCCTTACGATGTCAGCATGATGTAATGGTCAACTGACGGTCAACTAACGATTTGGATGGAAAAGTAGTAAAATGTTAAATTTTATATAAGTTTAGTAGTAAAATGTAATATGTTAATATTCATAGTACCCAATTGTTATTTTATCATAACTTTAGTAGCAAAACGTAAATAACCCTTAATTAAAATATTAAATAAATTAATTATGGAAAATTCAAACTCTTTAAATTTTGTATTTGATTATCTTATAATCATGTGCATTGAAAACTTTATATTAAACTATTTAATGTTGTTTTCAAGTGTGATTTAAAATTACTTATTAATTACATTAATAATTTATCATAACATATAGTTATACATGTGAGTTCATAATTGGACTATCCAATTATATTATGGTATCATATAGTATATCAAGTTAGCACAGGGACCAAATGAATATATAGATCCAAGCTCCAATAATCCCGAAATATTGAATAAAACTCTTTACTATAATATTCCAAATTATTAATTTTAGGTTATTCCACTAAAAACCTGAAACTGAACTCTCGTCACTGTAGATATTTAATTTAAATCGAACCACATTGGTGCTATCGATATAATCACTATATACAGATTGACCATATATGAGTATTTTATAATTAGAGCTGGGTCAAAAATTGAGTTCTTTACTAAAATAAAAGCTAGAAACAGTAACAAAAAAAACTCAAAATCCCAACAAATCCAGCAATTGAACCTTAATTTTAGAGGTGTTTTCAGAGCCAAGCCACACCTAAGTGTAAGACCTGAGGGCCTTAAACCTAAGTTTTTTAGTTATGTAGTTCGTAAAACTGAAGCAGCTTGTCCGACATGACATAAAGTACGTCCGTCCGGATGTGCACTTGTCACACAGTAAATCCAACCCTTGATTCGCTACATCCGGCGTTCGACTCTCTTTGGTATATAGGATGGAAACCCGTACATAAGTTCCATAACTGTTTCTGAATGGATGGTAGTATGGTCTACACTTGGGATACAACTCCACGTACAACACGAAAGTGACGTGCACAGTTTTTTATATTACTTTCATAATTATTATATTATTTCCTTTATGTCTATCATGCTTTTCCCTATGACTGCTATCATTACTTGTTTTCCTGTTATTAATCATCATCTGTTATTATTAAAGGATTCTATTAAATCCATGCTTCTAGGTAGTTTATTTATACGTAGTATGTCCGACCTGACTTGCATTAAGTCTGACCAAACATAGATTAATCTCGGCCTGCTTTATTTTATATATCTGGTGATAAGCAGGAAATATATCAATATTTACCGTCCCTTTTACTTAATATTTTGTATAGTTTCTTGAATTTTGTGAATATTTTGATGTGTTTTGTGTTATTTTGTAGATAAATAAAAAAACATTGTTGGACAATTATGACCCATAACGTCACTATTTATACAGATCATGGTGTTGTTGTACAAATTACTATGTGACAAAGGAAATTACTCTTTTGTCATTTGTGATTAGATCACCAAGATGAATAAATGATGAAAGGTCTATATGATTAGTTCCAGATTGAGATGATATGAGACAGTATCAATCCACGATGGTTTAATCATTAAATATCCATAGTCAGAGTATTATCGAGATTGGACATCGATAATACGTAAAAGACTATTATTACACTTGTGCGCGTTGTGAGGGCATAACGGCATAGTTCTCATATATTTGGGTATAGGATACTCATGCAAGTGTAGTAGGAGGTTGTGTTTTACTGATGGTACGGGAAACAGCTTCGCTCTGGATAGACCCTCAGAATTCCATTGGTAGTATGACTATGTGTCTATGGAAGTCCGAATCAGTGTAGGTGTATTTGGTCTTAACCTGAGACTTGCACCGCTAATACTTGCGACAATCAATATACTTTGGTTTTGGTCGTCCAGGGCTTTAACAGGTTCTGTGTACGCCTTTACTGGGTCTATTGAGAATCATAGTGTGTTGGGTGTGATGTCGAGATGGAAGTATCACTCCAGTCACAGTGGAGATGATGGTCACGCAGGATACGGTACTAGTGCCCTTATGTACTGCAGTCATCGGGATAATATGACTAGGTCATGATTATGCGATATAGAGACTAGTTACCAGAGATCTGATATATGCTTCATATGGGGCAGACACATTTCCAGCCTCAGGCCTTGCACGTGACATCCGATGCTAGATCGATATACGCAATACTACGTATACTATGTATACTACGCCTGATATAGATCA